>JAAIIK010000058.1:1462803-1474535 GCA_014706435.1 Silurus glanis | reverse complement strand
GAAAAGCAGCCTGGATTTCTATCTCTGGACAAAAGTAAAAAAAAAAAAGAAGGGGAAAAAAAAAAAAAAAAAAAAAAAAAAATGCACAAATCACCTGTATAGATTGAAAATGTAGGGTTTTTTTGTTTAATACTTTCATTCCTAATATATGGTCTAAAATACAGAAAATATGAATATACTGAATCTAATATGATGTAATATGAAGAACTGAATCTTCTTTTACGTAATGATTGCGGTGCAAACGGAGCAAGTTGTAATTAAACGGATACTGTAGTGTAGTACATCAGCGTTTATTAACAGAGTAAAAAGGAAGGATAAAAGGGCAAGAGACGACCTGTAAACCACCCCCCCCCGCACCCAGTCACGTTTTCTACTGGCTAATCTCAGCCGTATTAACACAAAACCCATATGGCGAGCACAAAGTCACCTAGCAATACCCGAACACCTCTCTGTGCCACACGGCAAAAGAATGGGGGAAAGAAAACACCAGGTGGAAGAAGCAGAAGGGATACAAGCATCAGGGGCTAGATGAACTGATGACCATCCTAAATCGTACTCTGATGCTCATGAGACTCGTGACAGTCCGTAATCCTTTCTGACACCTTTTCTGAAATGTCACTTAGTGGACAGGTGGATGAGCAGAGTGCATTCGCAAAAGAAACCGTGTGATTCACTCAAGCACAAGTGACATGACTATTCTCATGAAACATTCATACAAATCATTTCAGATTAAAGATGAGCATTACGAACAGTAAGGCATGCGTAACTGCACAAAGGTCAAAACTCAGACGCACGACTGAGCAACAGTCATGCGTCTGGATCTGACAGATCAGTCAGCCGACGCGCAGACAAAATGCCTTACAATGGTTTGTGGTGATGCAGCAGACCTACTAATCGAGCCGTTTTTGAAATATTCGAATGTAGTGTAGTGCGATTAACTAATTCATGAGAAAGAAAGTTTTTGATCGGATTTTTCAACCTTGATTGTTTATAGAGACCAAGCCTCATCTCCGAAACCAAAAAAAGAAATACTATATGACCAAGACCCCTTATATGCTTTACGATATGTTTTTCGAATACTCAGAACGGCCTTTATTTTGTCCTTTACACCCCTAAAAGAATTTGAATGAGAAAATCAGGCTCTGATATAAAATCACATTGTTTTATAAGCCATAAAAATAAATAAATAAATAAATAAATAAAAAGAGAATGATGCAGACAGAGAATGAATGTTGAATAATAAATCAGAAGTTAAGAAATCCTTCAAATTCAACAAAGGCTTACCAGGAGGTCTACAAAAAAAAAAAAAAACCTGCAATACGCAAATATTGCCAAAGATATGCTTTGGCTACATGACAAACTTTGCTAGACGCATGCAAAAATGGTACACCTTTATGATAATTAAAGCCTGAAGATTAAAGATGAAGCTAAAGATTCAACAGGCAAGTTCTATCAATAGCGGATTATTTCAGCGTTCTCTTTACAGCAGATAAGATTTTTGGGAGCGATTTAAAGTAGTAGAGTTAATACATGTAGCACCAATTCTAAGGATAAAATAAAAAATAAAAATACAAGAAAGAGAAAGTGAAGCCTTGGATACATCAGCGTATGTGAAATTGATCCGAAGCGAGTTGTATGGTTTTTGTATTGTATTTTACATTCTGGATTGAGAAGCACATCTAATCGTCTGAAAGAGGAAGATTCACACACCGACTTTAGCTACTAGCATTACCATGAGTAATGATGTAAATTTTCTACCCTTTGGAGAACACTGCACATCAAAGCGTTCCAGTAAATAAGACCATTTAAAATGCTAATTATTAAAAAAAAAAAAGTGTTATAACCAGTTATAAACATTAAAATATTATGTTCACACTCACTGTAAGATTGAATAATCAATAGCAAGAGTGAGTAACATCTATTTTTCCTACAGCAGCACATTTCAGTCGTTTTTCCTCCTCTCATACTTCTCCAACTTGCCCATTCTAGCGGTTTTTATTTATTAAAAAAAAATTCGTGAATGTCCATAAAGCTAGACCCTGTTATCAATCTCATTTTCACACCTATGTACAGTCAGTCTCTCACTAGGCCTGTTTTTTCCCCCTCATGAGAAAATAATAACCCGCAATAAAAACGTGCAAAGTCCTTGAGGGGGAAAAAAGAAGAACAAAGACTAAAGGGTTCATGCTTGGTTATGAACAAACTCTATTAGCACAGATCCTCCTTCTTGTTTATCATATGAAATGGGTCATTTGTGATCATCGCGGTCTTCTTTCCCACAAGAGATTTTTTTGCTTGTCTATCTTTAAGAAAAGAGAGAGTTCGACACTGCGAGGGTGGCTAACAAACAGCTCCTCTATTGATCATATCTCTGCCGTGTGTTAAGAGTAGAACGCCTTTTTGCAGACTCACACAGAAGTTCTTCTTTTCATAGATGAATAAAACATTTCAACATATACCGAGTACATCATGGAAAAGATATATTTCTTTTTAAAAATCACCACACAAGTGTAGCCTGTGGTAATAGTTATTATAGAAACTTATTGGTTAGTTCATTAATGTAAACCTTCAGTCGTGTTCAAATCTATGCACTTCATGTCCGAACATTTTTCAACAAACAAAAAAGCATACTACTGGCAGGAGGTTTTTTAGGACTAATTAAACAAGAAAGGGATGAGGACATGGTACTTTGTACATTACAACAAGCATTTTTTGTAGTAGAAATGACAAAAATACCAGAGAGGTGATCGTTAAAGCCTTTTTGAGTGTTAAATATTCCATCTAGTTCACTTGGGAAATAAACATACATCAATAATTCCTTATATAGATATACTTAAATATTTAATAGAAGTAATCGGAAATATTCTTGCCTGTATTAAACCATTTAAGTGCAAAACAACGTATATGAAAATGGTATTTGCATTTAAAAACAGCTCTTGTTACAATGCAGCTTGACAGAAATCTGGGTGTAGATTTACACTATATGGACAAAAGTTTGTGGACAACTGACCCTACGATTTGTAAATACTTTCTGAAACCCCCATTTCACATTTAGTGTTATAATAACCTCCACTCTTCTGTTAATCTCTGTTAATGGAGATTTTTACTCATTTAGCCACAAGGCTGTTAGTAAAGTCAGGTAATGATGTATGATGAGGAGGTGGTGCAGTGTTCCATTTCATCCCAAAAGATATATAGGATTGAGGTCCAGGCTCTACAGCAGACCACTAAAGCTCACTCCAACTCTGGTAAACCATATTTTTCATTTTTTTTTTTTTTTGCACAGAAGCATCTTCATGCAGGAACAGGTTTGGGTTTCTTCGTTCAAGTAATGGAAAAATGTAAAAGCGCCTGCATCCAAAGATATCCTATACAATTGTGTGCCTCCAACTTTGTGGTAAAAGTATGAGGAAGACCTGGAAACCCCCCATGATGTCCAAATACTTTTGTCCACAGCATGCTGCTGACTACTGAGCAAGTTGACACAAGGATTGGCAAGGGCAAAATTAAATACAAGTGATAGCATTAAATATAACGTTTTATGTTGATTACTTGTTTTTCCACTCAAATGTTTAGAAGCTGTGACATTTCAATAAAAAAAAATTAGAATAATAAACAATAAAATCCCTACACGAGGGGAAAATGTTGGGGTGGCAAAGTGCTATAGATGCTGATGGCAGAGGGTGGGGAAACTTTTGCCTTTAATGAAATATTCGTTAAAACCCCAGTTCTTGGCTTCAAACATGACAAAACCTGTTTACATGTGTCCATGTTGTCTTCTTTGCAATGTCAAATCTAGTGTTTTTTCAAGAAACAGAAAACCAGTAAGTAAAATAAGCCATTATGGAAGTTCCCACTGGCGTTTCAGAAAGCGTTTTAATTGAATGAAATAATGATCGATTGCTGTTACAAATGTTTTAAGTACAGCCTTTTGGTCTAATATCTTTAAACAAATGACTGTAATATCCAGTCTGTAAAAAAACAAAACAATGCACCAAAAAAAAAAAAAAACCCCACTGCATCAGCAACATGCAGCTTCACAGTGAACCAGAGGATGTGAGGAACTGCTGTCCAGCCAGCTGGAGTTCAGGTTCAACCCTGTCACAGATTATTACTATCAAGTACACACACATGGTCTAAAAGTTCCACTTGGCAGCACTAAGCAACTCAGCATATCACATGATCTCTCTAATGGTTTAGAGCAGGACTTGACACCTGTTGAGACTCATTGTACAGACAAAAAAAAAAAACTAAAAGCAAAGCAGGGTTTCAGGTAACTGAACTACATATCGCATTTGGTTAGTTTGTTTCCATCATCTTTGAGGTCATATCGAAGTTTCCATTACGTGGAAAAAATGTAATGAAGATGCGGGTGTGTGTGGGTGTGTGTGAAAGCAAAAAAAAAAAAAAAAAAAGAAAGAAAAAGTAACCAGGCCAAACTGAAAGTGCCATTTCCTGATTGTAAACTTTCCTCGATGTCTGACTGATCAGTATGCCACAGTCAATGTGTGCTTGTCTGCTGCCTCGTCTATGCTTCATTCCCGTTTCTTCTCAGTTCTAGCCTGAAGCGGCCCAATGTCTGAGACAGGCTTTTGTGTTTAAAGGACATCGTCTGTATCTGTGACACACACACACACACCCCAAACACTTGCCAAACAAGCACAACTCTTCCAGCACCATCACCTTCGAGATGGACCCAAACACACACACACACACACAAACACACACACACACACACAGTTGCATTGTGTTGCAAATACAAACCAAGCTGCCGTCTGCCGACAAAAGGTTGCTGTGGATACGCTCTTTGCACACACATGCATACTCTCACACACTTACACAATGGGGCTGTAGGGGCCCTGAAGAATGAACAGAGCCTGGGAACTGGGAAAGCAGAGAAGCACAGCAGAGCGAGAAGAGTGGGGAACCTAATGAACGAGAGTGACCTGTTGACATTGATGGAAGACTCCCAAATCCAGTCTAGAAATGTTCCCCTTAATTTCCTTCACTTCCTACTCTCCATGCTAAAGAGACAGGGTTAGTGAGGACAACAAATTTAAGCGAAGATTTAAAAAGAATTATTCTGAGACAAAGTTTCTCTAAAAATGTGTCCTTGAGAATTGTGAGCTGTGACACATTAGCATAAAGAATTTTGGTTTTGCTGTTTGATTTTGCTGTTTGATTTTCAGCTGTCTGCAGTACATCAACACGCAAACTTCTTGTTCCACCCCGCCCAGCCTTCATACTGCACTCATGACACTGTATATGGGGGGAATTATTTTTTAAAAAGTGCTCTTGTTAGCTGCAAGTCATGAAGTGCTATTTGTTCTCTTCCAAGATACCACAAACCAGAAACCAAAAGCTGATTTTATTTTTTTATTATACATCTATGTTTAATATATATTAAATGAGTGCACTTCACAGCATGGGACCCGATTCTTAGCTTTACCCAAGACCAAGTTGGATTTGCTTCAGAATCAAAATGTAATCAGTCAAAGGCCATTTATTGTGCTGTAACTGAAAGGTTTTTGACTTTCCCATGTGTCTTGTAAACTCTGTGGGTTTTCTTTTTTCCGGTATGTCTTGTAGAAGAAGTGACAACCAACAACCATCAAAGAAAATGAAAAACCCATTGCTCAAGTTTAAGGCAATGCAGGAAAAGCTTTAACCACCAAGCAGCAAAACACAGCCTACACCATGCACACACAGTGCTCAGACAAACGGAGCAATCACAGCCATCAAATGCAATCAAAGCCCAATCATGCATTTTCATTTTCCTGTACGAATTACATTCACTAAACATTTTAACAGTTTATGTTTAAAAAATATCAAAAGTAAAAAAAAAAAAAAATAAATAAAATAATAATAATAATAATAATAATAATAATAAATAATCCTTATATTCAAGCAAAACTGTCCTACCTGATTCCCCAATGCCCTGTTTTAGTGTTTAAACACCATATATTTCATTATGTGCATTAGACTTTTAACCCATTTGTGAGTGGTTTAAAGATGTTTCCTGCTGTACTCCCATGGGAAAGGCACGAAATGTCAATGTAGTAAAGTAAACAAGTAAATGGTGGCATCTGAGGTCTCAGAAGTGCGCTTTTGCTGATTTCCTGTCCATGATTTGTTATATCCATTAAAATCTTCATATTTTGTCATTTTTATTGTGGCCCATTTTTTTTTTTGTGCACCTGTATTTGATTTAGCATTTGTCTGAACCAGTATTTTAGTATTTGATTTAGCATTTGTATGAATGTAAAAATTGCCATCATGTCCCCAAACACTAAATAACTTAAATCTAAATTGTTAAATATTATAGAATTGTTCAACCAAACAACCTTCCAGAATATATGGTATATCTCAGGCCTCCTCCACTGTCTTTTCCAAGGACCATAAAGAAATGTGGTGTTGACATAGCACTAATATATATATATATATATATATATATATATATATATGTATATATATATATATATATATATATATATATATATATATATATATATATATGGAAAATGATTTGAAATGGAACCAGGCATAAAACGGTCATAAACGTGGACTACTGTCTGTACTAATGAGCACAAGACAGTTCGCCTTAATAACAGTACATGCACACTGGCATTGTTCCAATATCAAAAATTCAGTGAAAAGTGGCAGAAGTGCAGACTTTACTGGAAATGTTCTAATACATAAAAAAACAAGAAGCATTTTCCAGTGGCCAACTGTCAATCTACATTCACCGACAACTGTATTAGGTGCGTTTGCACACCTGCTTATTCTTGCAATAATCTGATAACCCAATCATGTGGCAGCAGGGCAATGCCTAAAATCTCGAGAGGAAGAGAATGGCCAGACTGGTTGAGCTGCCATGATCATACTAGAATTTAAATAACTATTAACAACTGTGGTGAGCAAAAAAGAATCTGAGAAAGCAGCTCTGAAATTTGAGGCAGATTGGCTGGGCTACAGCAGCACATGACTAAATATTGGGTTCCACTTCTATCAGCCAAAAACAGGAATCTGAGGCTAGCCTCATATATTCTTGTTTTTGGTTGACAGGAGACGAACCCAGTGTGGTCTTCAGCTGTCCTACCCACAGCAATGTGTGAAATTTGTGCGTTCTGAGCTAACGTTAATGCTCAACACCGCTTCAAAGAATGGTTATTTGAGGTAGCACAGACTTTAAACGAGTCGGACCATTCTACTTTCAATCCATGCTTTTTTTGTTTTTCGCACCGCTCTGTGCATTCTCTGGAGAGTGTTGTGTGTGAAAACTTCTTTGATCGCTATTATGATCCTTAACTTGTATCTGTAATGTGTTTTGCATAGGTTGTTGCTACATGTTCAGCTCTTAAATGTATACTATGTTTGTAAAGCACTAGGTCACTGAGATTGCTGTAGTAAAAAATAAAAAAAAATAAAAAACAATTCCAGCCAAAGACATGACCAAGCCATATGCATAGATGGCATGCAGGTTTTTTTTTTTTTTTTTTTTTTTTTTTTTAAACTATTCTCAATGGTTCTTTTGATGGTATGCAGTCAGAAAAGGTAAACTCTGGAAGGGTACTTGGGTCTAACATGATTGCATTGGCAGGTGTCATTTTCAAATCCTGAGTGAATTTATGGTTACATTTGAACAGGAAATGGCATAGCAATGAAAAAGATGCAAACACACATTATCTGGTCCATCTGACCAGACACTCCACCACGAACACCATGATAATTCAATTAAAACAGCCAAAGATAAACATCGCTTTACTGTAGGCCTCTCATTAATTTTTTTTTTTTTAACTACTGAGCTGAGACAACATCAATGAAGCTAAACTCTCAACAAAAGGTAATGAAGTCAAGAACAGATCTGGGCCACTACACTCATTAAGCTCCGTTATCCCACCTGTCAACATAGTCCTCTTCATTCTCAGTCTAATTAACATTTAGAAGGTACTCTAGTTAACATCCACTTGATACATTACTGCTTCAGTTAATATCAGGTGTGTTAGGCACAATAGTTTGTGCCCACACTGTTATCAATATCCTATTTAGAAAGAATCTTAAATGTTATTAAAAGCCAAAAGGTTTAAAAATGTTGTGTTTGTTGTCTAACATTTCAGAAATGGGGTGAGATAAACAGCAGGGAGAGAGTACAGGGCAGCTGTTGCTGTGGAAACTCACCCAGAGGCGATAAGTGCCCGTGACTGTGCCATGGCGATCCTCTGCAGTGCAGGACGGCTGAGGCCTGCCAGGCTGGCACGGGGTGGCACTGGGGCGGCACAGGCTGCTGAAGACACGGGGCCTAGGACTCGGGCTGAAGGGGTTGGGGCACAGGTGGCAGTTGTGGAGATGAGGGCACTGGAGGATGTCTGATTTGGTGGAGAGGTAGTATGAGGAGTAGAGGAAGGTGGAGGAGGTGGAGGAACAGCAGGTGGAGGAGGACGGTTGGAGGAAATAGAAAGAGCAGCAGTGGCCGAGTCCAGCATGGACAGTGAGTGTGCAAACCCACCAGCTGTTGTGGAGTTCCTGTGTGGTAGCGTGAGCGAGTAAGAATGGCCACGCTGAGCAGTTTTTGGACTCCTTGGCCTGGGCAGAGGCATGGATTTCCGACCCAGAGTCTGTGCCATGCTTGTGGTTTTCACACCCAAAACCAACATGCACTGCTGACAAGAGCAAGGCTGACCGAGAGAAGTGATGGTTGAAGCAGGAAGGGCTCCACTGGGGTATGCGCTTCCATTTCCTCCTCCAATTGCAGACACACTCATCCCTGAGTGTGCTGCACTCCCATTGGATGTCCAGGCATGAGGCTTAGGCAGAGGGCCTGAGACGAGAGGGTAGGCTAAGTCACAGCGTCTTTGGATGCGACGTCGGCGCTGTGTCTGCCTGTTGATCTGAGTCATGCCCTGTAGATCGATAAGATAGCAGAAGCCAATTGGCGTCAGGTCCAGCCATGGTTGCTGCCGCTCCCGAGCTGCTTGGATTGCAATACCCACTTCTGTATCATACGGCGTCCATGTGCCCGAGTCGTTCTCCCACTCCCACACCCAGCCCTGCCCTGGAGCCGAGCGCGGGTCATAGAAACTCCGGCGCACAGGTCGCAAAGTACCTGCAAAAAATTTTTAAATATGCCTTCAGAAAGAGCGATTATAAAATTTTCCGCTTTATGAATTGCATTTTATACACTGATGGACAAACTTACAATTAGATGCTGGCTGACCAATTACATTATTAACATGGACTTTACATACTATAAAAGTCATAAGACTCAGCTTTGCTCAATGAATTAGCAGGATTATAAGACTGCCATGTCTATAACTGCTTCAATAGTGATCAAGAAACCAAACAAATTTCACGAGTATGAAATGTATATTTGGTCCACAAGTTAATCTGAGACAAACAAAAAACACATTAGAAAACCAGTTTCCACAGACATAATCAAGACAAAAAAACAAATGGACAAACAAAGCAATTAGTACCTAACAGTACATAAAACAGAAAGAGTATTCATTTGACCCCCCCCCCCACTAATGACCTCACTTGACAGCTATTCGTCTCGTTCCTCCCCCCTTTTAGTGTTTGGAGTAATGGGCTGCTGCCCTTCGCTTCATTCCATGTCTCCATATGAAGCACTCAAGTCAGCCTTGCACAATGGCCTTTGTCAGCTTGGGGAGGGTGATTGAGTCTCCCCAAACTTCTAGTTGCCAACAATCCACCTCTTTGTTTTAGTTGCAACTTTCTACCTCACGTAGGCAAGTAAGCACAAAGGGATTTAGTCTCTGCTCACCCCTTTAGAACAGGAAAAAAAACGAAAAAAAAAAAAAAAAACTTGTTTGCAACACAAAAATGCCGCTAAATGCTGCTCATTGCTTTATATTTAAACAGTATTTTCCATAAGTATTACCAGGTCTGCAGTTTCCCCACAGAAATACCCATGTTACAATATCAATCCAAATTCAGATGGAACACCTACACCAAATCCAAGCTAAATCCTAAGATCATAGCAAATGCATTTCACAACTTTTAAGGATCTGTAAAAATGCTGCCTCTTGCAATATGCAAACTATTTCACAACCAAGACCCCCTGAGAGCGCTCTCTCTCTCTCTCTCTCTCTCCAATCCTCAATCCATCCCTGGACTCAAAATACTTCTCAGCATTCAACAGCATTTTGTTCCCATTTTCAACATCATCTTTTGCAGGTTATTGCAAGAACACATTGTGTTGGGTAACTGGTGTAATCTTTTTAACAGCTATGCATTTTTTTTTACTCTATGGACTGGATAAATCTGTTGCACAAGTTAAATAATTTTTGGGGGAAAAATTATAAAATGTAAAGTTTTTCCTCTCTCTTGTTTGTCAATTTGGCTTGATGATTTTTCCTCACAATTCCAACAAGTTGTTATGGTTCCATGTCTTAGTAAAACGAACATAAACGTATATTCGATTTACAAGACCAATATGCCTCTACATCATTAGCATTAAAAAACACTGTACAGATGACAAGTGTTTCAGTGGTCAAAAAATACTGCCTGAAATAAGCAGTGATATTAATTTTCTCACTGCTGTTAAGAGTAAACACTGAACAGTCGAGTAAACAGGCAAAGATGAGACGCCTATTGAAATGCCATGAGTAACTTTACTTCAGTTGAGGATACAAGCGGACGCTGACAATCGAAATCATTTCCTCGATTTCGTTATCTTCTCAAAGTGTCAGTGATCTTTCACAGGTAGAGGACATTATAAAAAGGTATTGAAACTGGGGAGGAAATCTTCAAATGGATATTTTTCACTTTCAGGTCAGGTTTCAGGATGTGGTTAAGGAAACAAGCAAGAGAGAAAGATTTCAGTTCAGTGAAGCCTATAGTTTCCTCTGTTATAGGTTCTCCTAGTGCAGTACGTTCATTCATTGATAAGTGATCTATAATAATAATAATAATAATAATAATAATAATAATAATGGTGGTGGTGGTGGAGGATAATTATTTTTGTGTGTAATATCTGGGTTGTTTTGGGGTTGCTATAGCAATCATGGGATTTCCTATGTGTAAACATTACAGGCCTGCTGGAGAGCAGGGGGATGGAGCTTCAAATATCAGGACTTTATGGTGAACAGGTTGGAAAGAAATCGTGCACGGAGGATCTCACCGGTGTCTTGGCGGAACTGGTGCATGGAGTGCAGGTCGATGATGTAGGGCGAGAGTCTGGAGTCGACCTGGCCGAGCGCGACGCTCCCCGCGCCCCGCGTCTCCCCACGGATCACCGCTTCGATATGATGCGACACAGCCGGGCTGTAGGGCCTCCAGCGGCCGTGCTCGTTCAGCCATTCCCACACCACCACCGCCGAGGCCAGCAACATCTCACACAGTCCCCGCACAAACCTGCGGAGAAGGGACAGCAAGCGCGTCACATCCACAAAGCCGTCTCTCTCTCTCTCTCTCTCTCTCTCTCTCTCTCTGTCTTTCTCTGTTCCCCCTATACGTTCACATCACCGCTGGAAAAAAAAACATGGACGTCCTGCATTGGACGCGTGGAAGTTCACGAATGCACGCACGCATCTACACCATTAAAAACACTGCACGCTATCGGTCACTGTATAACGAGGCTTGAGCAATATTTTACGGGCTAACAATAAATCCTGGCGTTGTGTGTGTTTGTGTGTGTGTGTGTGTGTGTGTGTGTGTGTGTGTGTGTGTGTGTGTGTGTGTGTGTGTGCGCGCGGGGGGGGGGGGGGGGGGGG
>JAAIIK010000058.1:1448662-1458751 GCA_014706435.1 Silurus glanis | reverse complement strand
TATATATATATATATATATATATATATATATATATATATATATATATTAAAAATAAGACAATTTTAATGTTAAGGATTTAAAGTAAAAAAAAAGAATGTTTGCAGTTACAGTTCTGTTTTTTTATACAGGAAGGAATGCCCAGAGCTCTAGTGTGAGATAGTATGCCTGACTACTAGTTGCTCAGATACCACATCCTGTTGTGAGTATCTGAACAGTCAAAACTTGATACAAAATATAAAAACCAAACTCTGCATGAGCCTGCTATGCAAACATGCAAATTGTTTCTAAGAGAGCATGTGTATGCATGGAAATACAATTTCAAGCCTCAATTCATAATTAGTTACTACAAGGTCTTTCATTATATCTATATGTTTTATCTATAAGGTGGTTTTTACATTGACTAAAAGGTGTCAAAGAACTTGAGAACTTGAGAAAAAGCAAGAATTTCTTTTGTTAAGTTCAAGAGTATAAGTCATATGAGGTCACAAGTCACTGAGCCATCAGCTTGAAAGACAAATAGGCAGAATGTTATTGCAAATGTATATCAATTATTGCACATATACCTCATTAACATCCATATTGCTTGAGCGTAAATGATTTTAAGTGCTTCAATTCATTTCTTTTTAAAACGAACAGGAGCTAGACAAACAACAGAAAAACAACAGCTAAGTGTTCTGGGAAACAACAAAAGTGTACGAGGGTGGCTTTTACACTTAATTCTGCCTTGTACGTGTCTTAAGTGAGAAGTTCAATACCAGAAATGTCCTATACTTAAACTTAAAACATTTATGCTATTTATGCAACAGGAAACGAGAGGGGTGTTTTACAGTAAACAATTTTACACCTTCAAATATAACATCACGAGCTACTGCGGGCAAAACAGTTTAAAATGGTAGATAATTCTGGTAGAATGTCTTCACAGCACATAAGTAGAAATAGTGTCTGAATGACCTCTACTAAAGCCTCGTAATATAAAAAAAAATTTATGGCATCTTAAGAAATATAAAAGAGTAAAATTAGCCAAACATTTCAAACATATACCAGCTAGCAAAGATAGTCTACCAGTTTGACCAGCTTGGCTAGTGAGTGTTGCTGACTGGTAGCTAATCATACTGGATTTTTCACAACAGATTGTTTGATTTGTATTTTTCTTGGAAATGTAAATAAAATCAAAGAAAAGAATTTTATAAAAAAAAAAAAAAAGAAATAAAGAAATTACAAAAAATCTATGTAATAAATATGCATATACAGAATAAATTCAAATAATTGATTTAATATAAATTAATGTATAGGCAAATAAATAAATATATCTATAAAATAAATATAAATTTTGAGGTATTCAAAAGTAATACACTATATGGACAAAAGTAATGGGACACCTGACTTTTCCAGCCATATGCTTTTGCAGCTGAATGAGCACAAATATCCACAAGCACACCTCAAAATCTAAAGAAACATCTTCCCAGAAGAGTGGAGATTATTATAACACCAAATAGAGACTGAATGTGGAATGGAATGTTCAAAAAACACATATAGATCTTATTATGAGGTGTCCACAAACTTTTGTCTTTACATTGTAGCCAAAAGGGGCTTAATGAGGGAAGGTAGTTTTTTAATGGCCATGGTGTATGACACATATAATATTATTAAATGGATGTTTTTAAAAATGTTCTTATATTGATAATTCAGAATCTAAATGTGTACTTTCCTACTGGGCAAGGAATAATTTGACATGGGGATTTGTCTTTAGTCTCTTTAGATTTGTCTCTTGCTGTATGTATATACTGTATGTATTAATATAGTGGAACATTTGTTTGTGTGCTGGAGTTAGGGCTGTGGTCCTAACAGGCCCACCATATAGGCCTGTGTGGGTGCAACGTGTTATTCCACTGTAGCTTAAAAGTGTTTATTATTGCATGCCTAATATGATTTTACTTGAGTTAGAGCAAGGGTATGAATACATCCTAATTGGGACCCCAGTTTTAATTTCATTATTTTATATAAAGGCACAAGTTAGTTATGGAAGGTGGTTTGTTCAAAGGCTATTATAGTTTAAGATGTTATATAGTATGATTATAACATGATAATTAATCTGTTAACTGGTTTACACTTTTATAACAATATTTTCTGTTCATATAATTCATTAGACACCATGGAAGAATAATGAAAAAATAATGTATAAGAGTTTGGATTATTTTTGGCTCTAGAGCATGCATTTGGTCCTCTGTGATTCACTGTGCATCATGCATGAAAAATGAAGCACTGTGTTTTTGTGCTTACTCTCTAAAGTTCCTGTTTGTAATTACTACTTACTTTTCTACTTACTACATTTGATTCCACCAAATTTATAAGTCACAGTTACTGCACTACACTAGTTTCATTAACCATCCTGACCACTTTATTATGAACACCTGTACACCTGCTCATTCATGCAATTAACCAATTATAAAGAAGTACAATGCATACAATCATGCAACTACAGGTCGAGAGACACTTCAGATACTAATAAATGGTGCCAGAAGGCAGAATAGAGTATTTCAGAAACTGTTGCTCTCCTGGGATTCTTCATGCAACAGTCTCTAGAGCTTTGACAGAATAGTGTGAAGTGTGAAAACAAAAATAAAATTTCAATTGACAGTTCGAAACATTCAGCTGGTAAGAGAATTCAGAAAAGAACATTCAGAATGGTTTGAGCTGACAGAAAAGTGATCGTATCCCCAAATAAGTTCAAGTTCAAGTTTATTTCTATAGCACTTTTCCACAATGGAGATGGTCTTAAAGCGGCTTTAAAGAATTTAAGAGTTAAAGTGAACTATGTGTATTTATCCCTGATAAGCAGCCTGGGGTGACTGTGGAAGGAAAAACTCCCTTAAGATGTTATGAGGAAGAAACCTTGAGAGGAACCAGACTCGAAAGGGAAACCTATTCTATTTCGGGTGATATGAAGCGTGTGATTATAAATCTTAAAGCAATACAAAACAGCGGAGAGTGAGAACTAACATGAGCACCGGAATGAAGATTATAAGTTATGTCGTTTCTACTTTTACAATCAGTTGACGTTGTGGAACCAGCAGCTACTGAGCAACTCATAAAACATCATCGTAGATCCAAAACCGGCTTCTCCATGCCAGAGCCTTTAAAAATAAGAGGTCCAATGCCAAACTCTAGGAAGTGTGTTTCAAATGGTACGTCTCTAGACGGGGTCAGCATCTACTTCTTTGAAGGTCCATAATCTTTATGAGGTGGGACACAACTGGATCTGGTGCAACCACGGGATGCCTCGGGATGGATAGAGAAAGAAAAGCAGTGGAGAGGAATTAGCATAGCTGCTGTTTTTAATATTAACCTGCAAAAGTTGATAATGTGCATGTGATCAGATGTACTGGAGCACAAGGTTATGATATGTGATGTGTGTTAGGTGTAGGATTTGCTAAAAAGATACGTCTTTCATCCGCACTTAAACTGGGAGAGTGTGTC
Source organism: Silurus glanis (assembly GCA_014706435.1). Taxonomy (NCBI): domain Eukaryota; kingdom Metazoa; phylum Chordata; class Actinopteri; order Siluriformes; family Siluridae; genus Silurus; species Silurus glanis. The sequence continues at coordinate 1,455,273 of JAAIIK010000058.1, read as the reverse complement.
TGAGCCCCGAACACTGTCAGGAAGACTATTCCAAAGTTTAGGAGAGTGTGTCTCTCTCTGGAGTAAGGTATGGAAGCAGTAAAAGAACCCCTTGACCAGACTGTGCAAGTTTCTTCAAACCAATTGACTCTAGCACAGAGACTGGAAACACTTACAGTCTGTGTACTGGTTGCACTCAGTTATGTGTTGTCTTATTTAACTCGTGTATTGGTTATGTAGCACCTTGGGCCTGGAGGAATATTGTTTCATGTCACTTGTGTACTTTACTACCTGTAGGGCTGAAACGACGATGAAGCCTTTGAGATGCTGTATAATCAACGACTAACCAATTCACAGTCATAGACATATGGGTTTTTATTTTAAATGACAAATCTTCAAGAAAACATGTATTTCACATTTCATCACATAAAGCCTGTGTAAACAAATTGATTGAAGGCGAAGGATGAGCAAACACATCCCTGATTGTAGTGCACAAATATACAGCATGTGGTAATGAAAAAAAATAATAATCGACCATAGCCCTGTTAATTCATTAAGTAACTAAGAAGAGTGAAATGTTGTCTCATTTAATGCAGACAGAACGTCTGAGTAAGTGAATTGTCAGTGCTACATAGGCTTTGAGAATACATACAGCCAACAGAGTCTCCCTACACAAAACAGTCTCTAATAAGATCTATAAAACCGAATGTACTTCCTAACCCACACTGCACACATCACAACGACTACATTGTTAAGAGCTATGCCATTCTAATGCAAGTGAAAAGAAATAAAAAATAGTAATGATTTTTTAACAGTGCTGGTCAATAGACAAAGGTTTGCATTATGATCATCAAGGCTATTAGATAGTAAAGGCTGCTAAAGAGTACAGCATGTGGGATTTTGGGTTCCATATTGTTTGCTAATTGACACCTTTTAGCACACCCAAATGCTAGTGCCACAAAAATGTAGTACTTCAGCCCATACTGCAATCTTTCCCAAATCAGTTTCCGATTAGCAGCATTAGTCAGTACCTGATGTAAAAGCTTAATAAAACATCCTCTTTTTTTTTAGACAACTGTTTATCTGCTCATGATAATTAACATAGATCTATTCTCTAAATCAAGCTTAAAATGTCAGCGCTCGATGTATATCTTGTTACACTTAAGGTTTTGAATTGCATTTCTCAGGACTCTTCGCTGTAATGTAAAGCTATAATAGATGCGGTCAAGGCTGTGAGTCTCCGCATGTCACACTTCGCCTTCATCAAGTCGCGCTAGTTGCCTTTCGAGGGCGTCAATCCTGTGACCCTGAGCTAACACAAGTGCTCGGAGGGCACGAACTTCTGTCAGAATGTCAGCCAGCTGATCGTCCTGGGAAAGGAAACAGATGAGTACAGCATTAGAAAGAAAGAAAGAAAGGGACAGAACGTAATACAAAAAAAAAGAAAACGGAAAATCTATATCAGTGTAATCTTGTTGCACTTGGTGTTGTTGATGACACAGTTTGTTTTTATACCCCTTTCCTCGTTCGGTCCGTCCCGCCTTCAACCTCCCTCCTAAATAGTGGTGTCCTCTCACTCCCTGTCTGTCTGGCAGCAGTGTTCGTGCTGAGAGCAGTAGTGCTGATGCTAGTAGCCGAGTTGCTCTGAGGTAGCAGTTTCGGTCTTCCGCGCAGTGTGTTATATTTGGACGCAGGAACGTTGTAGCTGCCACTCATGGAGACTAAGATGGGGGGTGCATCTTGCCCTGCAATCCAGTCTTCGGCCAGTAGAGAGGGCTCTAAGCCTGCAGTGTCTGGATACAGATCCCCCTGGAACAGGTCTGACTGGAAAGCATTTATACGACAGCAATGTTAAATCTATTTCAATTTCTTAACAATAAGTCATCTTTTCGAACACAGATTTAACAATCTCTTAGATATTTGAGCAAATATGTAATATACTGTGGTGAATAGTAAAAACTATGTATCTTTTATATGACGTGAAAAATATCTGTTCAAATGTGGTTTCAGGCTCATGTGGTCTGCAAAAAGCCCGGTTTTATACTCTCATCACATAACAGAGATATAAGCAATAGTGCAATCTTAGTTTTTAAAACAACTACAATGAGGAATAGCCAGTTCATATGTAAAACATTAAGTAGGATCTATGTTAAAGTTTGTTTGCAAAAAATCATGTGCTTTTTTCTTTTTTTTTTTTTCTATATGATGAATAATTCATATAGGCTTCTATGTACATTCATGCAAAACACGAGTCTTTTGGAGCACTCTGGCAACCCGAGCTCATGAATGGAAATACCTTGATGACATATTTGTGCATTCAGGTATTGGTAGCGACTTCTTGAATAGGTGAATTTCCACCTCAATATGTTTCTAATATTACTAATATAGAATTTGCATTAAAACAAACAGTGAACACAACTGACCTTTCTTGGCACAGTCATGGAAATGGGTTCAATCTTCCTCTCGTGAAGTTTATAAAACCTGGATGAAATGAAAGGAAACACACAAAAAGATATAAGAATGGTGTAAGGTCAGACATTGTACTCAGGTAACATGATTTTATGGATTGTATGGGTTTGTGAGTTTTTTAAGCTACTTTTACCTGGCAATCTCACACTTGTTAACGTCTACTCCTCTCTTGCTGAGGAAACCAGCTCCTCGCTGAGGCTCCTTGCTACTGTAGAGACTAAGGAAGTGAATGTAGGGAGACTCATTGGTTACCTCAAAGTAGCGAATGGTGCAGTCACCCTGAAAGAGAGATTATGGGAAATTAATAAATAGGTGTAACTTTTAACAAGGCTTGGTAGCACATTCAAATCTAAGAACTAAAACTAAACTAAAAGAACTAAAAAGGGGCAAAAATAGGTAAATATACACCACCATCTGGCAAACTGAAAATTTTCAATGAAGCTCCTGAATTTCTAGTATTATTTATAAAGGATTTCACCATCAGGTATGAATAAAATAAATACTTTTTCAATAATTATATGGCTAATAACAAATGGTTCTTATTGCAATAACAATAATTGTAATGCTATTGTGCTGTGGGGTCTTTTTTTTTGGCACAAATGTTAGTAGTAAGTAACCAGTGAAATCTCTGAAATGTCTTAGGGTTTGGTAAAAGTGACAGTGTATATCTGAATACGTTTTACCTTTCCACACAGATAGACCATGTTTGTATCTGGGTCATAGAAAGGAAGGAGAACTCCATTACTGGTGTCCATTTCCTGAACAGCCATTGGCTCGGAGAGATCTTTCTAATAATTAAAACAACACACATAAGAACATAAATTGTAAATTGTAACCTGTGTATAATATTATAAGAAATATTTGTAACTAAAAAACAAATGCTGCATGGGTGTGTATGGGTGCAATGGAACATTGGTATATTACAATATGCTACAGGATTTATGAAACTGTGTGACACGTAAAAATGATATAATAGGTAAAATACTGTAGATAGACAGATATTGTTAGGTAGCTAACATCTGAGAAAAACTTTCGAAGCTAGCTAATGTTAAATAACATCCAAATTAAAAATAGCAAACATTAGAGGTTATTATGAAGTAGGATGTTTGAGTTTTTCACAGCTTGCTAGTTAATGTTAAATACCATATTTCCAAAGTTGTCAGATAAATCCTAAAGTTTGCTCGGTAGTTTTAAAATGTATTACAGAATTAGCTAACCAGGGGGTAAAAATGCATGTTTGTGAAAGTAACTAAACTTGAAAAGTAAACAAGTAAGGCTGTCATTGTCATTTATTTGCACTTGAGTTGTGCTTGATCTACGATATGGCTCAAATACTTATACTGAGTACCATACTGTGAATCTCAGTGCTACTATTAGGACTTGAAAACATTTGAAAATTGGTATACTATATGTAGAAATGATCAATATAATAATCAATATTTTTTTTATCTCCTAATGTGGTGGTGGTGTTTGTCTCACCGTATCCCATAAAGCCAGCTGTCTCTCACTCATGCGGCTAAATCCGGTTGTCAGGATTTTTCCATCAGCAAGGAAGACACCTCTCATTGGTCTGGTGCCCTCATGGGCCTTTTCCCGCACCTGAGGTAAAGAGCGGGATAAAAACAGAAACAGTTCATGTTAAACAGCCACACAGTATACAGTTAGGAGAGACGCATACAAAAAGTCTAAACCAGTAGGGATTAGAAGAAGTTTGGCTGTAGTAATAAAGGTGACTCTGTAAATGCAGGGTGATTTAGTTGTACATTTGCTGTTAAAAATAGTGGAAGGAATGAGCTTTTAATGGTCTTAATAACAAATCATTGGTCAGGAAATTAGCAAGAACTAAAGTAATTAATAAAGTCACTCATTACAGATATATTTCCAAAGTAACTATGATAGGGATTTATTTTCCCCTTTGATTTCTCTAAACATTTAAGTATTGTGGGTAAAACTGCAGACAGCTTTTTATAGCGTCAATTATAGAGTCAATGCTGTTCCATTTAGTGTTGATGTTCTTCAAAACCCAGACACATGCTACATTTTGACATTAAACATTTTAAACAATTAAATCACTATAATTTTAACTTTATGTACAAGAAGGCTATATAGTAAACGTCAGTGTTTCTACCTGGTTTCCCAAACAGCAACAGTTATTGAGCAAGTAGTGGCACAGGAGCTCTCAGAAGTGTGTGATTTGTCTGACCAATGATTAGTTATTACAACCATTAAAAATCTTTACTCATTTTGGGCTTGACTTGTTTTTGTTTTTTACAGAGAATTTCTTTTGTATTTGTTTTATTATAATTTACTTTTAATAAGGAATTTGTAAAAACAAGGTTTCTTTTGTGAATATCACATCAAAGTGAATAATTGACAATCATTCGATATCACAATATAATTGAAGATGAAGAGAACAAAGAAAGGAATTCTAGGAAACTAGAATGTACATTTTTCAAGAGCTATAATGAAAGGTTCATTGGGAAAAACATTTCAAGTATGGGATGCAAGATAGAATCACTTGCATTAATGCAAAAATAAAATAAAATGCATAAAATTATTAAAAAAAATGTTAGAGTTTGGAAATATTTTAATTATACTGTAATTATACTGTATTATACTGCCTATTTCCGAAGTTATTGACATTTGAAGTTATGCATCTGATATATGCACATATGTTGTTGTGGAAGACACTTAACCTGTGTTCAAAATATATTTTTATATTCAAGGTACATAAACATTTGTACAAATAATATTGGTGGGACACAAAGGGCACACATTTAGAGAATAGGCTCTGGACTGAGAATAACACTTGGATTTTTTTCTGTAAGGAAAGCAGCCTGTAACTGGAGCTCACATGATCCTTCTATTGTAAGACACGTCTTCTGTAGGCCCCCTAGCCACGTTAAAACTGACCTTAAGGATAGTGCCTCGTCGAGGGTCAATAACCCGCAAGGCTTTGTCTTTGCAGGTAGTACAGATCACACTCCCCTCTCTGTTCCAGCACACACTGTAGATCTGATCTGTATGAGCGTCACTCAGCTCATACACCAGCTCACCAGTACCAATATCCCATATGCACAATAGGTTATCACAACCTGAGAAAAAGTCAAAATAAACAAAGAGAAAGAAACTCTTCAGTTGCACACATGTAGTAACAAATCTCAAAGCATGAGTGCAAGAATTTACAATTTCAACATTTGCATGCTAATGCAAATTAGTTGTAGGAGTGTCGTCCCTGGCTGTGCTTCTTACACATCACTTGCACAGACGAACTCCCTGGAATAGGTTTCATAAACAAAATGTAGGCATTTCCCAAAACACACAAAACTATAGACACAATTTTAAGACCAGAAAAGGTGATAAATTGACAGGAGATTGAATGGTATTTTTCTTATCTTCATCTATCTAGTTTGGGTAAGTCTGTACACATAGCTTCACCTTTAGTATCAGATTCCTGTTCTTGAATGGCAGGATTGTCCAATGTGGTCTTCTGCTATCCATTAATCAATCTGCTAAGCACAATATAACTATTTTTCTCTAACCCCTCTTATCAACAAATACTGTTTTCACCCACAGGTCTGTTGCTCGTTGTTTGTTTGTTTGTACAAACTCTAGATATTGTTCTGTGTGAAAATCACATTAAATCCTATGTTTATGAAATACTCAAACCAACCAAAGTATGCCACAATCAAAGTCACAGAGATTGCACTTTTTCCACATTCCGATATTTGATGTGAACATTAACATTAGCGGATGTAACTGCATGATTATTTGCATTATGCTGATGCCACATGATCAGCTAATTAGATAACTGCTAAAATAACCAAATGTGCAGGTGTTGATAATAATATAAAGGATTATTGTGTGCCTGTTGTATGTCTTATGTGGGCAATTAAATAAAAAATTGGGAAATTTGTTATGAATTTCCCTGTTGGTTTGGACAAAACATATTATTTTCCATTTTCTTCTAGTCTATCTAACCCAGACAAAGTACTAAAAACAACCTCTAACCTCTGACCTCGAACAAAGACTAAGGTGAGCCAAAAGATGCTTAACTAAATTATCCAAATTTGGCATGCGAAAGAGGCCAAATGCAAAACCAGACATATACACACGCACACACACACACACACACACACACACACACACACACACACACACAC
>JAAIIK010000058.1:1431764-1442821 GCA_014706435.1 Silurus glanis | reverse complement strand
TTTTTTTTTTTTTTTTTTAAAAAGGAAGCCCTCTAATTTATTAAACTAATTGGTCTCAGCATTCCCATCTTTTACATCCCTGAACCCTTTATCATCCAGCAACTGTACATCCAAGATATTTATACTAGTATTGCATTATGTGAGCAGTGGAAGTATGAGTGTAAGTGGTTAACATTTATATGTACTTATAATGTTCACTCTAAGCACATTTTAAAGACCTAAGACCTAAACCATGAGCAAAATTGGCTGACTTAATTCATAACATTTACAAATAATACTTCATGTCAGCATATACTGTTACTTTTATATAATTATAAGAAGACATAGCTCACAGCTCATGCCTTTGTAATTCCTCGAAGGCTAAAAGAAAAGTTACCAGGTAAACAGGGGTTTAATCCGCAAGACGAACAGGACGACACAGTTCACTCTCTTTGTCGTGGCATCGTTTCACAGTCACGGCTTTCCTTTCTTGCATTTGAAAGTGTTTGATTAGATAATACTCATCCACAATAAAGCGTGTGCGCATTGGAAACATGCAGTCAGGGAAAGTCAGCCCCACACTTAATACCACTCGATCCAAGTATATGTCGTATAAAAATAGATATATATGTATTTTTACAGATGATAAGTCGCTGGCATGTATCGCAAAACATCGCAATGAGCTTTTGTAGAAGTAGTATTGCTGTGAAACTTTCAGTTCCCTTGCCAAAGTTCCAATCTCAGTATTTCTTCCAGGTCTTTCAGAATCCACAAAAAAGCGTATGAATGGCAGCCAGTACGTTGTGGCTCAATGATAGTTCCCAGTGCTGAATTCTGTGAGTTACACTATCTGAGGCGCGTGATGATTCATGTTTGAATGTACAGGGTGTAATCGAGTGGTCTCTGGTGCTAATAAGATGTTGTTTGGTTTCGCCTTGGGCCACAGCGTACCATTAGTATGCTCAAAGTGATTGGACATTGCTTCTGAGATTTGCGAGCTTGCCGTCTCGCTGCCTCCGTTATCCATGCCGTCGGGTTCAATTTGGCCCCTGGAAAACTCTGACGCTTCATCGACTGGCCTCAGGTCTTCGTCATCTGGAAGCATGGGGTAGGTTAAATTTAATGGGGAATGATGCCCTCTGCTGCCTGCTCTGATGCTAGTTATGCTGCCTCCTCCTGATTGCGGTCTGCCATCTGCTGGTAGGATGGCGCTACCGTTTCGAGACCGGATCATTTCAGCAGTCTGCTCCACTGAAAAATTGGAAAGCTGTAGAGGAGGGTGGAAGTGGCTCTCCTATAAATGAACAAACAATAAAAAGTGAAATATAGTGAACATTGAATGAACTAACACATGCCTTCTTGATACCAAACCAGACATTTGTGTTTTTTCAAACTGCAGTTCATTCATTCAACACAACACAAAGGTAAATGCTATATATAATGAATACTGTTCACTATGATTAGACTGGATAGAGACATGCCTGGACTCTATTTTGAAACACACAAATAAAGATGGACAGCAGTATAATGTACGTACCGGATGCACCAAAGATGCATCGCTGTTCCTGCCATAAGGGTCCACTTTCACTCGACTGGGAACTCGCTCTAAATCTTTCTCTCTGTCCATCGTTCGTTCCCTGCCTCGTCTGGATGTGTTATAAAGGGCAGGTCGACCCAGACTGTCTACTCCACCTAAAGTGGAATGGCTGTCTCGAGAGCGGGGTCGATCCTGTTTTGTGCATGTAAAATACAAAAGGTAAAGCTAACTCAATTTCATATGAAACTTGTAAAATAATTTGTGTGCAAACTGAACAATACAAAATTTGAATACATTTAACAAAGCATTACGTTTAATCTCAAGACAAGAGAGAAGGAAAACACAAAAACTGACCAATGAACTGAGGCTGGTCCGTATTGTTCCTTCAACTCTTAATGGTATGAGCTCTTCCATCTGGTAAGAGAAGAGAGGGAAAGATGGAGAGGAGTAATAGGAAATGTAATATGCGACTGATTAATAAATGATGCTCCATTGTTGCAGGGTTGTGGTTGTTATAGTAGGTGTGTGAGCTCATACCTGGTATTTATTATCTATGCTGGTTGAGGCAACTCTTCTGATCGAGGCCTGTCTGGATAGAGTGCTAATTTCTTCCCTGAGTGAAAGAGAGAGATTTTGAACACAAAAAACCTTTATTAGATATTGGTTTCTACATTGCATTTCAAGGTCTTAATACGTCTTTGGTGGAATAAACTATGAATAAAGGAATAAAAACATTTCTTCGTACTTTTTCTCATTCAGCTCCAAAGCCAGCTGTTGGTTTTTCCGCTTGTGATGTCGGTTTACTGTTATTACTACAATCACTAGGATGAGCACCAAAAGCCCTGCAACTGCTCCAGTGATGATCAGCAGGAGGCTGTTTAACGATGTCGGATTGTTGGGTTCCTCTGTTTTATACACGGACACACAGAGACACAACACAGACTTGTTAGTGCATTCACCCCTCCAACACAACTAATCATCTATTACTCTAGTAAAAATATCGTGTCGTGTGCTTGTGTGACCACTAGGGGTCAGTAACGGTAAACGCCTGAAAAAATGTACAAACCAGAAGCTGGATTGAAGCTCTTGAAACGTTAGATAAGTGCAATAATGCCAAAATATTTGTTTACTTATTATAAACCGTTAAATGAAAAAAGCAAACCATTATATGATGTAAACAGCAGTATTTTGGTTCACTTTATTTACTTATCACTTATTTAACTAGAACACCCATTCGTAGTTTTATATATCAGGTGTAAATATTTTGTGTTTATTTTCAGTAGGATAAAATGTAAAATAAAATAACAATAAATACATACCTGTTACTTCGATTTTCAGGTCCACTTTCTCAGAACCCACAGTATTGGTGGCCACACATTCATACATTCCATTGTCTGTTAATCTGAGAGGCCTGTCAAATCGCATTATTTCGTTCTCCACGGTCACACCATCTGGTAAACTGCCATCTTTCCTGTATAGTGAACAAATATTGTTATATGTATATTACTGAATAACAAGTTACACGGAGAGAGGTAACGCACACCATTCGAGATTCAGAAATCATCCAATTTTTATACATTTTTTAAATATATTTTTAATTCACCCCGATTATCAATCGACCTGTTTTGTTTCTGCAGTCTCTGATTATATTCAAGGAAGTGTGTGGACAATGCTTTACATGATGTTTTACATGATGCACTGATAAGTTTGCATACTGACAGAGAGTCATCATGTTTGCCCATTCACACATATACATATTGCTTTCTGACTGCAGCTGTTCCCAAGACCCAGTGTGCCTCACAACTGCACCTTCTTACACGTCCATCCTTTCCAAGCCCATGCTCACTCATTCACTAGTCATCTACTGTTTTTCCCAACGTTCTCATCCACCTCTCCCTCCTTTCGTGTGAAAATGTGTGTGCTCCTGTGTGTTTCTGACGGTTTTGCACAAGCTGGAACACGATACCAGGACACACTTACTTTACTTGCTTTGCATCTACACCAAGCAGATACAGAACAGGTTCTTCGACTTACGATGCCCGACGAAAATGTTTACTGAGCGTGCGCGCGTGTGTTGGTGTGTCATAAGACAAAGTTCAACAACCAAGTGTCTAACTGCCTGAGTGTGCTTGAAGGCTATTATTGAGAATTGCAAAATTAGGGATCCATTTTATGACATAATTACAAAACAAATGTTAACTTAATAAAACAAATAAATAAATAAAAAATCATATAAATGAAATCAAATGATAATCCACATCAGTGAGGTCAAAAAGGTTAATTGGCTGCGTGCGGGAGAGTTTGATCTGGCAAAGAAGTGAATCAATCAGGGTGTGTAAATGAATTAAGATTGAATCACTGATATACCACACCTTGAGCCAGGATTACGTTGGCATGTAGGCAGCGAGAAAACACATACACACACACACACACACACACACACACACACACACACACACACACATAAAGAAAAAAACAACCTTTCTTGAAGAGAGCTAAGGAAAAACAAGTGTTATGTATCTAACATTTACTAGTTGATTATGTAAGCATGGGTTGAATCTAAGTGAACTCTTGTTTATCGATATTATGTGTATGTTAGCTAGATATCACACGACCCCAAAATGAGTAAGAATAGGAAGAAAAGGAATCGGAAATCTGCCATCAAAACCAATCAAGAACACATTAAAGGGTGTTTTGATTTTCAGTCAGCTACTTACTGTAATTGTCTGAAGATTTTACCTTTTGGATTTTCATGTGTCGACTTTATTTGCCTTTTACAACAAATGTTACAAAAATAAAAAAGAGACTGAGAGCTGTGGTAATTTACCTGGTCCAGGTGAAGTTGTGTGGTTTGGGTTTTCCTCCAGCCTCACACTGTAGACGCGCACCCTCCAGACCTACATACCAGTTCCCATCATAACCTGAGATTGTTGCATCCGGTGGGTCTAAGACACACACATACACACAGACACACATCAATAGGAATGCACTATCTTTATATGAACTTGTGTTGCAGGGCTTTCTGATGAACATAAATTGTAGGTGACACATTACAGCCAATGGTGTCAATGATATTATTACTAATAATAATAAAAAATAATTAAAAAAAAGTTATAATATTAATACTGCTATTGGGAAACACACTGTTCAAAACGAATGCAAAACATTCTATTCAGGCGGTCACGCCCAAACTGTGTTTGGATAATTTCTCGTAACTTAAGATGTTAAGACAATGAATCAGACAGAAACTGGGTAGTCACAGACACAAATCAGGTGCTAAGAGCCAGCCTCTACATGTTAAAACACGGGTTCAGAACGGCTAACTAAATGGACCTAGTCTTTTCTTTTGGGCTATTTAAGTACAAAAAAAGCCCTTAACAAATAGGCATGGTAGAAACCCTTCATTTTTTTAAATAGAAAAAGCATTTACTAATTGTAACAGAGTCACATGTACTGTCTATAGATCTTGTCTAAAAAATCTGACTCAATAACCAATTCAGTGACATCATTTATTTAAAAAAAAGGCAGAGGCATTTATGCTAGACCTACACAGAATCAGTATGCATGCTAAACAACAATCTAAACTAAACTGACACAGCATCCTTGTGTAACATCTACAACGACAAACTCTACAAAGCATAACATTATTAAACTCACATTGCACTTCGAGTTTATTTTCGATCCTCAGTGGACTTTGTAGAGAAGGATGCCAGACAAGACAGTCCAGCTTGCGCCCGTTCATACTCCTCAAAGGGTGAAGAGAGTACTGGATGGAAGTAACGCCATTTTCCAGACTGCGGTTCTGGCTCTGGCCGGGCAAATCTGTGTCCCACGAAAGACCAGCCTGAGGTTTAGCCATTGCACGGCAGGTGGCAGCCAGTCGAAAAGGCTGTCCCTCTACTAGAATGAAAGGGTCTAATGTCGAGATGGGCTTAGCTGGGGGGGAAAAAAAACACAAGATGTAGCATATATAAGAATTACATCAACACAATGTGTAATTTAGGCCAAAAACCCTTGTATATGTTGTCTACCACCAGCTAAATGCCATCAGAAAACTGTCAAATACTGATCTGCTGAAACAATACACCCTTAACACTCTCACTCTTCAGTGTTCTTTATTGTTGAAAGATTTATGATCACACTCTTGATGTCACCCAAATGAGGATGGGTTCCCCTTTTGAGTCTGGTTCCTCTCAAGGTTTCTTCCTCATTACATCTAAGGGAGTTTTTCCTTGCCAAAGTCACCATGGCAGGTTGCTTGCTCATCAGGGATAAATGCACACCGTTCACCTTGACTGTTGATTTCTGTAAAGCTGCTTTGAGACAATGTCTGTTGTGAAAAACGCTATATAAATAAACTTGACTTGACTTGACTTGACCTTAATGTACTTGACTTGATAAAGGACCATCGACAGTCAGTTAGAATTTCATTTTATTGTAAATGATTACAAGGACATTATTATTTTTCTGATACCATCATGGTCATCCGCCAATTCCAACCCAATGCCGACTTTCTCGATCATGTTACTGCATCTTTTTAAACATTTAAACATCTTTTTGTTACATTTGAATTTACAGACACCTAAAATAAGTTTGTGTCTCACTGACTTATAGGCAAAGGTGGGAAGTAACAAAGTAGAATTTTCTGGTATCAGTACTTTACTTCACTATTAATTTTTCGGACTTAACTTTTTACTTTTACTCATTAAATGTTTGCACAAATATCTTTACTTTCTACCTCTTACATTTTCAAACCAGGCTCGTTACTTTAGTTTGAATCTATTTGGTGAAATGTCAATATTTTTTCTTCTCACTGCGCACCGTTTTCAGCTCTAAATGTCTATATTTTAAATAAACAAATTCACTAATATTCTCTGATTATTTAATCCGGTATGAAAGTTAGAAGAGGTACAGTTTCTCCGGTATCACCTCATTAACCGTCCGTGTGGAAACATAGCAAAATTTCTGTTTGGTGTCCTGATGATTTACGTAAATTTAAAACACCTTAATTACATTAACACATTTGCAAGAATATTTTGGTAAAAATGTGCAATTAAGTTGCGATTGATTGTGAATTAACTCATGACAATCATGCGATTAATCATGATAAAATATTACAATTTTATTACAATTATTATAAATTATATTAACAGCCCTAAAAATAATATGACGTGACATCAATTTACCAGCGTGACACTAAAACAGGTAGTAGTAATGGCTACTTTTTACTTAAGTACATGTCAGAGCTCAAACATCTTTACTTCAACTTGAGTGAAAAAGTGTAGTCAGTTCTTGAAACTTTTACCAGAGTCTTTTAAAACATGAGTATCTGTACTTCTACTTGAGTGAAGGATGTGTGTACTTTTTCCACCTTTGCTTATAGAGAGCAATAATGACATCCCTCCTACCCAGACAGGCATCGTCAGGATTCAAATTCTTGCCACTCAAGAACCCTGAGGCCAATCAAGTTATTTTGAAAAAATGTTGTATAGCTCACTGGTTTTCCATTTTAACCTTTATTTACTTGATTGAGGAGCAGTGAGCAGCCTCTACTGTTGCTTAATTGGAGTGGGTTTATACATCAACTGTTTGCAGTACACAAATGCGCCGTGCCTGTCGCTGTTAATGGAGCAGAATACATTTTTAAAAAATACAGTATTTTGCCATATTTTGTCTGGAATATTAGTTACTTAATAGATCTGTAAATATAATATATACAAAATAAATATAATAAATGCAGTGTTACTTCCACAGTCATGTTGCTGTACTTTGCTAATATTTGAGGATTAGAAAATGCATAAAACTAACACACTTATTTTATGTTTCTTTTATGTCAGTTCTATGCAGCTGGCACATTGTATTTGATGCACTACTGAGTCGCGTTAGCAACCCAGAACGGTAAATGTTTAACGGTGAGGTAAAGGTGCATTATACAAGTCGCATATACATTACAGCACAGTGAAATACTTTCTTTACATATCCCAGTGATATTAGGAAGCTGGGTTTAGAGCACAGGGTAAGCCATGATTCACTGGAGCAAAGATGGTTAATGGACTTTTACTCAAGGGCCCCAAGAGTGGCATCTTGGTGATACTGGGGTTTGAACCTCCAACCTTCTGATCAGTAACCCAGAACCTTAACTATATTTTGTGGAAGTCAGAGTACAGGCACACTCAAATTTGGAGTATATACAGGTCTACACACTGTATGTAGAGAGAGGTAGCTCAGTGGTTTAGGCGCTGGGTTACTGATCAGCAGGTCAAGATTTTAGGCCCTCAACCCTCTGTGCTCCAGGGGCGCTATATCATGGCTGACCCTGCGCTCTGACCCCAGGTTTCAAACAAGTTGGGATATGCAAAAAAAAAGGAATTTCACTGTGCTGTAATATATATGTGACAAAGTGTGTTCTTCTTCTTCTGTCAGTAACCTGAACTCAGGTTCAAATTGGGCAATCTGGAGCTGAGGGGCAGCAATGCTAACCGTCAAATATATTTTTGAAAATATCAATTTTTAAAAAAACAGGCTAGTTTATTCCAACATACTTTTGTTTGGCCTAGAAATTTGCTTCCACCCTCCCAGAAGAGAGCTGCCCACTACACGCTTTTAATTAACAGGGAACTCAGAAGTTGTACATGCATTCAGATTAAGTAATCAGTTTAGGGGAAGGTTAAGTCACCGATTTCACATCACCTCACATGAATTTCACCCCATTTCCTCCCCAATTTGGTCTTTTTATCTGCATTTCCCAATCACTACCTGGTGCTTCTAGGAAAGTAAGGCCAATGTTGTATGTCAAACCAACTACTTCATTAGAAATAAACTATGTATGTATGTATGTATGTATGTATGTATGTATGTATCTATCTATCTATCTATCTATCTATCTATCTATCAGAGAGCAGCATAAAACACTGAATAAAATGCTATCTGCATCTTCCTGCTTTATGAGCTCACAGACAATGTGATTTGGCTAATGTTATACTGGTTGATATTGAGTTATAAAGTCAGCTCTCCCACCCACAAAACACAACAAATTTTGCTCTCTCTGCTCCCAGCCATTGATTGCTGCAGCATGTTCAGGGCTTAAAATATATGATCTCCCAACAAGCATGGCTATTCTTCTATACCAATTTATATTACAACTATAGCATTGTAGGTTGTACTTCATTTTTGTACATAGGGTGGATATGAATGGATAACTAAAATATTTGCAAACACTTACTCCACACAGTAAGAGACAGTTGTTTCTTTACACTTCCACTAGGGAATATAACAATGGTACAGACATAGTTTCCCTCATCGGAAAGCCTAGTGTTCAGGATCCTCAGAGAAGAATCTATAATGGGGGTGCTGGATTCAAAGCGCACGCGGCCTGCATAAGCAGGAAATTCTGAAAAAGAAAAGGAAAGTAAAACTCTGATCGAAATAACACTAACAATAGCTTTTTAAAAGAAAGATAACACATAGACTCCTGGATGAAAGAATATTTTAGTACAGAAATATATTACAAATCTTATCGTTGTGATCTTACAGATCTTCAGTCATGCAGCTTTAATTTTTTTCTGTAATAAACAACATTGGCAATGCATAACTGACTCTCCCAAATCGTAAACTGTACTGTCCTTGTCAATCAGTATTAATAAAATCTATATTACGAAGCTTTCAGCTGCAATTGTGAATATAGTGCACCTTAAAATGATTTAACTTATACATAAACAGCTAAAAGATCTATACTAATGCTCAAAAGGCGTACCCTTGAGGTTAACAGCAGAGCAACAAGGAAACACTTTTTTTCTAGACATAATCAAACGAATCTTACAAACTGATAAAACAAATGCTTTGTACCTAGCTGTCCATCCTCATGATGAGCAGTTATGATCTGCTCTTCGCTCCCATCTGGCTTAATGTGCATCCAGATAACCTGAACGATCACGTCACCTTCTGATGGCAGAACCTTACACGGCAGGATCACTCCTTCTTCTGCTGTTGTATACACATTTGCACTAGTGGGTTCCACAGATGTTCCACCAGTTAAACAGACCACTACAAGTTGGATAGAGAGATTGTGAATAAGAAAAGACTATTGAAATGTATCCTTTTATCAACTCTTAAAACGTTAAAACAACGTGCACAAATGATATAAAGAAAAGAAGCAAAAAGGCTCATATAGTACAAAAAAGAAAAAAAAAAACATTATAAAACTAATAGTGATATTACAAATGAACTAGTATGACAACCTACTTTTTTAATGCATCATTTACTGGGCTATTTGCCATAAATATTCATTTTAGAAATTACCACAATAAAAATAATTTCATGCTGCTGGAAGAAGTACAGAGTAAATACAGGGAAAAAAGTACATAGAAACATATAAAAGGAAGTGAGTCTCTTAAAGGAAGGTGAAGCCAAAACCATTTGAAGAAATGTAATGGATAAAGGATAGATATGCTGCTCAACTTGTTCATTAATTATCTCAGCCTGGATATGAACACATATGCAGAGGTCAGTATTTGGTGTTGGATGATAATTCTGCAGATTTGTGTAACATACAGGTGCCTGGCACAAAGTGAATTTCTGTCGCTTGAATATCACCGTTAAGGGGTGTTCTTTACACAACATGTACCTGATCTAAATGATCTGATACATACAAATTAAAAATGAAACCAAGCAATGTGGTTGGATTTTGGCCAAAAATGTGGTTTTAGAACATCACTACCACCAATTGAAACTTGATATCTAAAATACATTGTTTTTACATTGTTGAACAACAACTAGAGATATGGGAATCAACCTGAGAGGTTTCACGAGACGGTGTGGATAAAGGATTATTACATGCATCGTGTCTCATGTTACATAGATTTTAAACTCAATTCTTACAGAATATGAACTTTATAAAAAATAGTCACTTTATAGTACTTAACAAGGTACAACCACTGCTACTGAAAGACACATCTGTATAAGAGGCAACACTAAATTCCCCCAGTTTTATGTTTAAATATTTGTGCAACTTTACAGAGGAATTAATTATACTTTTCACTGAAAACACCTGAACAATCATTTTTTTTTTTTTAGTACTAAGACCTTTTATGGTTTGAGATTGCATTAGAACACTTTGTTAAAATGCTAAACTGATTTTGCTCCAAACTGTCTCACACACACCCTGATTCCAAACTCTCAATATAAGTAATAAAGTAAAGTAATAAATACAAAAACACAGTAAAAACAGGATACAAGTCTCACATCCACTCAAGCCACTGCACTGTGGAGTCTAGCATTCTTATGGATTATCGTCACTTTTCTGTGTATGGGTGGTGATGATGAAGATGATGATGATGGTGATGGCTTATTATATGTTTTAGTTCTGACCATGTAGGTACATTGTTTGGTTTAAAAACTTCAGGTTTTATTTAAAGGCTATAGATTGAGGCCAAAGAAGCCAAAATAGTTTTAGGATCAGATGTAGTGTTACATAAATAAAATAATGCATATCCAACCAAGTGTGTGTGTGTGTGTGTGTGTGTGTGTGTGTGTGTGTGTGTGT
>JAAIIK010000058.1:1408051-1421764 GCA_014706435.1 Silurus glanis | reverse complement strand
GAGCTGAAGATGTTGAGGTTTTCGTTGGGAGTGATGAGGATGGACAGGATTAGACATGAGTTTATTAGAGGGACAGCGCTTGTACGTTTTGGAGACAAGGTGAGGGAGGCGCGATTGAGATGGTTTGGACATGTGCAGAGGAGGGACATGGGGTATATCAGTAGGAGAATGCTGAGGATGGAGCCATCAGGAAAGGCAATTATCACAGTAAACCCTTAAATCTGTCTGAGGTTTAAAAGCCCAATACACAAGTTAAAGTCACTGTTTTGCTCTAAATTTATTTTGCTCCAAACTGAAAACTGAACGATACTGAAATTGCTGCTCAGTCTCATTTATATCACAATCCCATGACGGGACATCAATTTTTGGAAGGGTTATTTATATTTTATAAGGAAGGGTTTATTAACTGAACGGTGGAGTGTCACAAAAAAATTGAAATTAAAAAAATTAACACTTTCAATATGAAACAAAGTCCTTACCTTCCAATTGACCCAGCCTTTGTTAATTTCATCCATATTTTGTTTCAACTGCCCACCATGACTTGTTATATAAAACTATAAAAGAAACAATTTAAGAGTCAAAATGAAACACTTCTAATTAATGTAATTTCAGATTATATTTTAAAACTAATATTCCACAATAACCATTTACCTGGACTGGGTGTTCTGCTCGTCTGTTCTCTGCATAGCATCTCTGGATTTGCTTGTGAAGCTTCTTCACGTCCTGAATATTAAGTCGCTTTATTTAAATCATGGATTCTTGCATCTATTTGAACACTGCTTAATGCAATTCCCTGACTAAAATTTACTTCAGAAACACTGGATAACTGGATCATGGATAAGTGAGAGTGGAGCAGCAGGTCTCACACCTTGAGCATCATGAGGCTGTCGAAGCTGCAGTCTATGACCAGGCGGAGAGGACTGGGCTCTGCCTCTTTGCGAAAGCGCTTCCTGTCGGGACAGTCTGTTCTGTCCTCAGTCTGCGCCTGTCTTTCTAATTTCCTCTGCTGCTTTCGCTCCTTGCGCTTTTGCCTGTATGACCAAGGATGAAACAAACAAGTAAAAAGTAATACCAGAGACATAGACAGACTAGAGGATACTACCTTTAAAATACTTAAAGATATTGTTCACTTTTGTAACCAAAATTAAAGGAAGATAATATATGCCTTTACTTTTTTTTCCACAGACCCCATATTGAGAAGCACTGACCTAAAATCATATGGACTAAAACAAAATAACTGGATGATGATAGAAATGAATCAATGACAGATTAAGGAACCTAAGCTTCGAGCAATCACTTGTACAGAAGTAAAGAGATACAAATGTCTCGGGTGTGTCCAACAGTGGTATGTTTCAGAATTCCCATAAATCAAGAAGTGATAATCAGCCAAACTCCCCTAATCATCATCAATCATTCCAGAGGGCTTGGAACATTTATTCCCTATAAAAATCCCACAACAACCAGAAAGCAATTTTTTTTTCCTTTTTATTGAAATGTCATTATATTTTCCAAAACCGCTCACCTTAAGAGAAAAAAAAGGGTGCAGATAAACTTTTACATCAGGTTTACTCAGTTTAATTAAAAAAATGTATCATTGTTGTAGCTCTGAAATAAATACTTAGAGATTTATCATTTTAACATTCTATATACAGTTTGCTTGAGTCCAACGAGCCACTAGATAAGTACCATACCATTACCACATGATTAAGGTAAAAAATTGAAACATTTTATATGTTTGGGTTTGTAAAGTGAATGATCATGAAATTTAAAAAATATACTTCGAACAACAACAACAAAAACGAGTAGTCTAGTAGCTGGTAATTGAGTCATCATTGTCCCAGTGTGTAGTGCTACTGATTCAAGACCAAGACAGCTAGAGAGCTGACTGAGAAGTTTTTTAGTTCAAGTTTGTTTTTGTTTTTTATCGCAAGGTTAAACAACCGATGATGTACAATAAAATGTGCATTATGGGTTATAGAAAGTTCCCTAAACCTCCTCATTATATTAAAATAATTGAAAGCTCTGGTGAATAATTCAGCAAACGATGTCCCAATGTCTCAGCAATCCAATGCCGTCAATATTCTGGGTTACTGACTGGAAGCTGTTCCCTTTTGGTCCCTTGAGCAATTATTCATGAAATGACATCATTTGAACCTCTTGAGTATGGTTCAGATAATGTTTGCATAGCATTCTGGAAACATCAGGTTATCTCTAGCCTACTCACCTTTCTAATGGATTCTAAACAAGGTCCTGTCTGCTGATGTACGTTTTAAAATCTCCACCAGAAGCCAGAACATTAGATTGTGTCGATGTTTGTAGTTGTCATACATCAGTTCCCAAGAACGAATTCCGCATTACTGATCATTCCCAAAATGTTGTGCAATGTTCCCATAAAACAACCCTCTTTTATTCCATCTAATAATTTATTTGTCTGTTAATGCCATGCTTACTTGCGCATGTCTCTCTGTTCCTCCCACTGCTGCTGTTTGAGAAGCTTCTTTCTCTGTCTCTTTGACAGGGTTTCCGTTTCTCCACTTTGCACCTCCTGCTCATTTCCTTCAGTTCGGGAATCATTGAGTGCATCAGAGGACATGCTGCTGCTAAATCCTAGTGAAGGTATTAGGTATGATCATGCAAGAACATGCAAAATCAGGCAACATGGTGGAGCCTTACTTATTAGACTGATCAAACTGTTTTGTTTAGTTCTGCTCAGCATTTCAGACATTTATTGCATATGGTTTTTTTTATACATATTTATTTAAACCAAAGCAGCGACTGTTATATATTTCAGTTCAGTCTCCTGTCATCACTACTTAGCAAGCTAGCCCGACTGGTAGGTTTTAAAACTACTCCGGAGAACTCACTTGAGTAATAACACTATGCAATAGAACATCGTCAGACTGTTAATAGCGCAAACTATTTTTTTTTTTTTTTTTTTTACGAAAAACTCCGACACATAATTTTTAAAACAAATCAATAAAACTTCATACCAAACTCCAGCGAGCTTTACCTTCTGTTTAAGCCCGGCTGCATGCTTTGTGCCTACGTCATTTTCAATCGCCGGCGATGGAAGAACGTCATCAGCTGTCCGCCATGTTTGTGAGGGACGGGGTCTCAAATTTTGTTGAATTACATAACTTGATGAATAGTTTTAATATTTAATGTTTTACTTATTACTGTGATCCAAAATCATATCAAATACTAAATAAACATTCTTTAAATGTATATTCATCTTTAGTTTATTGTAACCTTTATTGCAAAATCCAGTTAGTCTGACCAGATTTAGATTGTTCACTAGCTATCAGAACACAGAGTGGGTCAAATTAATAGTCTGTATTGCTAGCTGGTAAAGGAAGAATTTCAACTACATCATAGAACAATTATTATTAAACAAATAACTCAATAGTGAGGTAATTACAATAACCTTTATTTCGTCAGCTGGAAAATACCCATCCAGGTGGCAAAGATGGTCAGCCAGTAATGAGTTTTGGCATAGCCTGTCAGATTAAGATGGATTTCTTTAATCAGAGATCTTCTACCTATATGCACCATCCCAATCTAGAAGTGTCCCTTTTTTAGAATAGGGACACTTCTAGATTGGGATGGTGCATATAGGTAGAAGAATGCTGAGCCTCCAGGAAGGAGAAAAAGAGGAAGGCCAAGGAGATTTATGGATGTGGTGAGAGAAGACATTCAGGTAGTTGGTTTGAAAGAGGCAGATGTTGAGGACACAGTTGCATGGAGACGGATGATTCGCCGTGGCGACCCTTGACGGGAGCAGCTGAAAGAAGGAGAAGAAGATTCCAAAAAAGGGACACTGTGTAAAATGTAAATAAAAACAGAATACAATCATTTGCAAAAGTCATAATTCTATATTCTATTCACAATAAAACAAAAAGAAAAAACATATCAAATGTTGAAACTGAGAATATATGAGGTGGTTTTAAAAGGTTTCGATACTAGCTCTGTTTACAAGAAAGTACTTAATTTATCTATGTTTACACACTATCACCTTCAAAATAGTCCCCTTGCACAGCAATATAGCACTCCCAGCGTTCCTGCCATTTCTGGAATGTGTTCTGGAAGCACCTTCCAGAACAGCAAGTACCTTCTGTTATTCGCGCTGGACGTATCAAAGCAGCGACCATTGATCTCGATCTTTATTTTCGGGTAGTGGGCGAAGTGCACAGGAACAAAATCTGGCGAGTAGGATCGATGCAAAAGTGAGATCGTGTGGATTGTTCTCCAACGTTTATTATGCACAAATTGCAAAGGGTTGAGCTCGTTGAAGGTCTTCTCAAACTCTTGTCATCTTCCAAGGATGTTCTTCTGCTCTTAAAGTGCACATGCCTCTCAAAACAACTCATTGCAACAACGCCGTATGTCAAACATATGTCATGTCAGACGTTTCTGTGGCAGATTTGCCCAATTTCATGTAGAATTTCACGTTTGCTCTTTGTTCTAACTTGATGTCCATGATGAAATCACACGTAACACACGTAATCAGAATAGCAATAGTTAGCACCACTTGTCTTACAACATTTTAATACCACGTATACTATTTACAGAAAAAATATAAGGTAATTTTTAATTTGATGGCTGCAACACCCAGTCTCAATAAAAAAGGGAGAGGGCTATGTTTACCACATCATGTCTTTTGTCCGTATACATCGGAAAAATGAGGAGACCAGTTGCTAAAGTTTTGGCAGAGGAATGTTGTCCCATATGTGTCTGATATAGGATTCTAGCTGCTCAACAGTTCTGGGTGTCCTTTGTTGTGTTTTTTTGTCTCATGAAGCGCCAGTCACTTTCAAATGGTGAAAGGTCTAGACTGCAGGCAGGCCAGTTTAGCACCTGGATTCTTCTACTACAAAGTCATTGTAATTGATGCAGTATGCAGTTAGCATTGTCTTCTTTAAATATGCAAGGCCTTGCCTTAAAGAGGTTTTCTGGATGGAAGCATTGATGGAGTCTTTCCAAATGTCCAAGCTGCCCATTCCACAGGCACTAATGCACTCATGCCACCAGAGATGTTACTTACTGAGTGCTGATAACAAGCCAGATGGTCCCTTTCTTCTTTAGCTTGGAGGACGTGGTGTCCATGGTTTAAGAAATTACATTTTTGATTCATCTGACCACAGAACAGTTTTCCACTTTGCTTCAGTACATTTTAAATGAGCTTTAGCCCAGAGAGGATGGATGCATTGATTTCCATTACAGAATCATGACTGTTTTAAATGCAGTGCCTCCTCAGGGCCTGAAAATCACAGGCATCCAATATTGATTTCTGCCCTTGTCTCTTGTGCACAGAGACTTCTTCAGATTCTTTGAAACTTTTGATGATAGTATGTAATGTACTAATGAGATATTCAACGTTTTGTGTTGCAATTGTACCACAATTTGCCAAAGACACTGCCTCTCTAAGATACACAATTTATGCCCAGTCAACTAACTAACTTATTGTCAATTAACCTAATTAGTTGCAAATTGTTTCTCCAACTGTTTAATTTTAATAACACCTTTTTCCCCCCAGGCTTTTGTAAAACATTTTTTAAACGTGTTGCAGTCTTCAAATTAAAAAATTCTTTTCCATTTTCCTTAAAATGGTATATTTCCTCATTTTAATAATTTAAAATGTTTTTATTATTATAAAAATGGTAAATGTTTATTTATAAAGCTTTATTATGGATTATTTTTTAAACAAGGAGTGCATTGTGAAGCCTGTTTCTGATGATGAAATTGAGCAGATACAGGATTTCATGGACATTTTCCTTTTTGATTAAAAAAAAAAAAAGTGGTAATTTGATTACCCAGCACATTTAGTTTGGTAAAAATAAAATGCGTAAGTCTACTTTCTTCACACTTTGGTATAAAGTTGTCCATTGCTATCAGTTGGATCATTAATTCATTATTATTATTATTAATTATGTATTAAGCCTCAGATGGTTGCACCACAACTCAAATTACAAAATGTCCTTTGACAAGTAGCATTTTTTTTACCAGTCTGAGCAAAATTAAGTAACGCTACTTCCAGGAGCTTTAAGTTTTGAGACCAGAAACTTTGATTGGTGGTGTTGAAAACTTCTTTCCACAATCATTTTAACATCAACTGTCCCTGAGCTTTCATGCTGTAATGCAAAAATACTAACCCGTCAAACCCTTGCTGCAGTTAAGATTATTTATTGACATGTTTTTCAATCGCTATATATAAATCACTTGTGTGGGAAAAGAGGAAAGGAAGAGTTGTCTATTTGGACTGTTGAGAATGCACTAAAGATATTTTAAGGATTAGATGGGTGCTGTGCAAATCAATTTGATCCCTCTTAAATCTTGTCTCAACCTTCTAACCTGATTTGCGTGGAAAACACGTACTTACACAGACTTTACTTCTCCTTTTCTGCTCTCCCCTCTGTGTGTTCCATGACCCAGAAACTCTCTGGGCATGAGGCCAGGAGTGAAATAATGTATGGGTTGAGACAGCATTCCATAATTTATGACCAGCTATACTGAGAGATATATGCAGTAAGTGTCGATTTACATGTAAAGATACAGTATCTTAATGTCTCAGAATAATACTGAATTTGAGTTTGTTTAAGATATGCGCTTTAATTTTGCTAAAGACATTCTTAATATAGGAGACTGCATGCAAAACCATGTACAATAAGGGTTCTGTCTGCATAAGGCATAAAACTTAAATGCGTGGCTGTGCTGGCTATCCATGTCAACACATCAATACGTATTTAGCTGCTCTGTTTATTTAAATTTTAAATCCAAATGTTAATAGTACATTAATGCACAAATAAAAAAAGATGTCTCTTTTACTCTGTTATGATTTCAGTTGTGTTTCTACTCAGCCTTTTAATACATAAATTATTGTATTGTAATATAAAGATTTTTAAACGTGTCTTCCGTGCAATATAAATTATAAAGTTATATTAGATATTTTTGTGTAAATTAAGTGAGAGCCTATTTTTGTATGACAAGCTGAATTTGGAATAGCAACACATATGGAAGTAAAATAATCTATTATATACACTGTATATATCATATACATCTTGTATATGAATAATATTTTTTCTTAAATTAATAGTCACCATACATAAAAGAGTTAAGTAAATCAACTGAGATTTAGTTGCTTGGAACATATAAAGCATAGAAATAGATACATTCATAAGCATTTATTCGGATGTCTGAGAAATTTCGAACCCATTAATTATTCTTGTATCTGTTATTGATACTTTGGATCACTGCCTGGACTTGAGTGGCATAGGCAGCTGGTGAGATGAACAGCATTCTATGCATTCTCTGTTACAGAGCTGACTGCAGTGAAATAACCACAGTTGAATATCCTGCCACATTTGTTTGTTTTAGACACTGTATTATTCCTCTCTTCATGCTAGTAGAAATGTATGCATATATGACACAGGATTGGTAGAAAAGGTAAGATGATTTCCAGAATGTTTCAATTATTACCAGAGATTAAAATCCTTCTGATTTGCACTACATAGAGGAAAAAAATGGCGTATTAATTCAAATTCAAATTAGCACTTTAATACAAGTGATCATTTCTGACTCTCCTGTTTCCCTAGGCTTGACAAACCTGATCACTGGAGATACTCTATCAGAACCTGAATATTGCTAAAGGACCTACATACTTGGGAAGGTGTAAAAATGTGGACACCATTCCAACACACATATGTGTCCCTCCCTAAACTATAGTGATAAAGTTGGACAAAACAGTTGTCTAGAATATATTTGTATGCTGTAGCTTTACAATTCCTCTTTACTGGAAATGCACAAAAAAAAACTCCTTTTAGACATGGTTTACCAAGGCTGGTTTGAAAGAACTTTAGTGTCCTGCTCACAGAGCTCTGACCTCAATAGTACTAACACCTTGATATGTATTTGGAATGCTGGCTGTGTCACTCAACATCAAATGCCTGACCTTACAAATGCTCTCCTGTCTGAATAGACAAATCCCCAGGCCACGCTCCAGAATCTAGTCTTCCCAGAAGAGTGGAGGTTATAATACATGTAAAGAGGAGACCAATTTTAGAATGAGTACGTATAGTCAGGTGTCCGCATACCTTTGGCCAATGAGTGTAGCTCATTATTATTTGTTTTGTATTACCAGAATCACTTGTAGCAGCAAGCTACGCTAATCAACTTATATGCAAAAAAAAAAAAAAATGGAAATAGGTACATTGACAGACATTTTTTGGAAAACTGCTTCATTTTATTGAACACATTTCTGAATGTTCTCAAAAACAACCAATCATTCCAAGAACAATTTCATATTTTTTTAACAATACAGACATTTTCGTCCTTTTTGCATTAATTTTACTTTATACCCCATTCATTATTGCTTTCTGATGGCATTACTTCTTTACTCTATTTCTCCTCCTTTCCATCTGACACATTTCCATTTACCCTCTCAACATAACTTTATCATTTCAGAATCATCCAAACATTCACTAGATAGAACTCTTCCAAAGAAACTGTAGCTCTAGTAATTGATGAAGTGGTTTACTGAATTAGCAGCAAGTGCATCATTAAAAAAAAACCTATTCTACATGGCATTTTGACGCTATTACTTAAATGAAACTAAAGTCTAAACTAAATCCAAATATTCAGAGATACTTCAAACTAGTTATTACATCACAGCGGACTGACCAGCAGCTCCGAACAGATTTTAAAGAACTTGGTGTAATAACGTGTGACTAAACTAGTTACAAAAAAAACCTACTACAGCATCACAGGAAAGCAGAGGGCCCAAATCTTTAATAAATATTATTTCCAATTAACATTTGTATTGCCAGTTTTAACTGTAACTATAAAGCACAGAAGTAGGCAGGTTAAATTAAAGCACACATTATGCATCAAAATGGGGGAAAATGTTATCTTTGTAACTTTGTCGCATGGTCTTTGATGGCAGATGAGCTGGCTTGATTATTACAGAAAGTGTCCATCTTTAGTATCTGGAATACTCGAAACCAGCACATCCAGCACCAGCAACTGTGCCCCAGTCAAAGTTAGAAAGATAAATTTATCTTGATCTGATGTTTCAGGTGAAGATTTTTTGAGGTTTTTGATTTGATATTTTTATGCATTGTGCTGCTGCTACATATTTGGCTGATTGGATATTTAATGAATGAGCAGGTGTACATGTGTTCCTAATAAAGTGGTCGGCCAGCGTATAAGCTAACTTTATTGGCTGTTTCTGTATTGGCCAATTTCTAAATAGATCAGGTTGTATTAGGTATGAAGTAGATCTTCAATGTCACAACTTTTTCTTAAGAGACCCCTAGATATACCCTCTCCCACTGTGACTTCTTACACTGTTAATTACATTCACATTGACAACAGGTTAGATACTAATCCAGTAAAGATAATTTTACCTTACACCCCATTTCCTTATCCAGAACTATTTTACTTTTGGCATTTTATCACCTCTTCTATACAGGCAAAATGTTCAAATAAAAAAAAAAAATTGCCTACACTCACACAAGCCACATAAATTACATTGGTATTGTGATTAAGTAACATAGAGGAGGGCAGTCCCCTAAAACATTTTGTTCTCCACCATATTTATCAACACAAAGCTCTGTCTGTGTTTTATGATGGATCTCACAGTACAATGAACAGCAAAACAAGACATAAATATATACAGTACCATTTTGTACTGTAATCCAAAACTCACTTACTCTAAAAGCTCCTATTAGAAAAGAGTGATAAAAAACCAAGCCATAAAACAGTTCACTCAAAAGAATCTGGAACATAAGGGTCAAGTATTTTACTCTCAGTATTTTTAAGTTATAATTATAGTCACAGTACCGTTCCAAGATTCAAGATTCACATTCAGGATTTTAGTCATTTTTTCTCCAACCTGGGGCCACGTTCTTAAGATTTTCTTTTTGTAGCACTGATTGTTCCTGACTAAGCATTTTTCCTTAAAACCTATTCATCAATTTAAAGAATTCTTGAACAACAGGACTGACCCTGTTGCTATCGAAGATGTGGTCAGTCAGAGGAAAAACTCCCAATGCACAAGTCATAAAAATGTTTTATGTGTAATTATATATATACTCAACTATATATACTATAGATACCTCACTTAAATTAACTCTTAGCTGACTGTTTAGAATATAGCTATAAATGTTTAGTAGGGTTTGTGTTTTTGAAATACATTTAATATGATTATTTCATACGCACAGATTAACCTGTACGGCAAGGACAAACTAAAATTGACTAAAATCTACTTCTAAAATCTTTCATTTTGTTTACCGTTAACGATCAGTTAAGTAAGACAGTTCTTAATGGTGATGATTTGCCTTATAGTGGTGCTTTCAGTCACAGACTCTGAACAGATATTTTAAAACTGTTTTCTTTCAGCAATGAAAAGCGGAAAATGTAAAAAATTATAAAATTCGGTAAAAACTCTCCTCTTTTCAAACTGACTATCTCCAGCCATTTAGCAAAGCTCTGGTCCGGTGATCTACTTTCAACTGAACATTTTACAACAATGGTTGTGATTGACCACAACAGATGATCTGCTATGAAAGCCATGCTGGAGTCACTGAACTAGAGCCAGGTTTTTTTTATTATATGTTTATGTATGCTATTATGCTATTATGACCCCTGTTATAATAAGAACCTAAACATATAACATATACACATATTTATACAGCAGTTCGTTCCGGTCCACTAATGTGATTGGTCGAGTGCAGTTCCAGAAGTGCCTATATGTCCTATAAACTAACTGGGATGTTACACTGTGTCTATCACTCTGCTCACTTGTGTTACTAAAGTAGTGTTATTAACATTATCAACTGATATAAGAGGCATAGGTTTCAGGAATATAACTTTTGGCTTAAAATATGACAACTCATCAGTTGAGAATGAAAAAGAAGAAGCGACACCAATTTTACTCAAAGCACCTATAACAGGAATGTACAAATCAGTGTGAGCTTTGCTAGCGAGCTAGTCGATGCATTACAAAGTGAAGAACTTTGTGCTAGCGGAGCAAAAATAAACTGGAAATATTGTATCCAAAATGTCACTCATATCAAATACTCAGTATTAATTTCTTGTTTACAAAGCTGTTGTATAAACACAAGCCAGCAGGGTGAGTGCCGATTATAACCGCACCTTTGCTCATCTGATATTGCTTGAATACAATATAAACATATAAAAGAAAACATATCTGATTTGTCAGCATTTACATTTTTGTATAGAATAAATGTAGGTTTCCTTCATGTATTATTGCTACTTTTGATATGACATGTGCAAAAGGTTTTCATTCATAGAATTATCAGCAAGACCAACAGCCAATATCTTTCATTAACGAACCTGTAATAGTACACTGGAGAGATATTTAGGGTTAAGCTGCATAACTGCAGTGTGTAGGGCCAAGTTGCATTTAGTACATTTTGATCTTCAGCTGTATTTCCTACTTTAAGTGAGATGGCCATATCACACAACTTACATACTAAACCCCTGTAAATAAAATCTTACTAAAGCTTATTGTCATAAACATCCCACAATCTTGATTAATGTCATTAATTGTCAGTAGCAAACATTTTGGATTATTTCTGATTCTGTTTTAGTGACTTTTTGGCACTATAATGTTTTGTTGATTAGTCTTTAGGTAGAAAAATTGAAGTTTGAATATTCAAATGTCCCTTGAATTTGGCTGAAATTTCCTTTCAATTTAAGTTATGAAGATCTTGATAAAGAATTTCTAATATTTAATAGGCGACCCATTGATCTTTTGCTTTACCCTGAAATGCTATAGTGTTAACTTTCACTCTCATTTTCATCCAATTTCTCAATGGTGCAAAAGAGCTAAACAAAGAAACAAACATTGCAAAGTTGCACTGCAAACAGAAGACAGTAAAATAATAAAGAATCACATAACATGACAAAGCAAATGATTAGTGAGAATGGCGAAGCTTTTCCAGTTAAAAAATTGGGCAAACGTTACATGTGTCCATTAAAGAAAATAGACACATCAGATCTTGGAAGTGCTGAGTGGATGTTTTACAGGCAGCTCCTGCATAAAAGAAAATAAAATGATACTTCATTTAATCCAATCCTACATGCACATGTTAACCACAGACATCCTATGCAATACCAAAGTGATCTGTTTAACACCCTGTGGTGCCAGCTTGAACTTGAACTTGAAATGGAAACTAGAATTCATAGTCTAATCATCCAGTTCTCATGATAAGATCTGGTAATTATGAAACTTTTAAAATGTTCAGCTCTTCACACTTTGTAGTCTTAACTGGACTGGATGTTTGTTTATCTAATTTCCCTGAGGCAGAGGTGTTGTCTGGTCTGCCTTTCGGTTCTTTCCCTTTAGCATTAGGGTATCCTATAAAAAGTCTGACCCACTCATACCCCCCCTTCCAGCTTTGATATCCAGTAGCAGCTGGTCCAGCTCTGTATCAGCACAAATTCTGACCTTTCTATCTCTCTACACATACTACAACAGTGAATAATAAAGGTTATATACTTTTATATTTGTTTAGTCTTTCACTGATAATTAGCTTCGTACACTGTTTTTTTCCCCCCTGAATGCTAGATATGCCCCTAAATAAAGAATTTAAACATATTTGCTCCCTTCCTCTAAATCACAATTAATAACCAATTGTCATCTTAGATCCACAATGCTGTTCTGAATAGAGAGAAGGCAGTCATGTTTGGATATTTGCCATTAGCAGAGGTTGAAATACAACCTCTAAATAAGAGGGCTACTGCAGTCATGGCTGAGTTACTCCACTATGAATAGACACCTACTACAATTTACAACAGTGAATATAAACAGGGAACCCTGAGTCCCACTATTTTCAATTCCTTTATAATTTGTGAAGGTCAACATAATTATCCTATTTTTATTTAAATCTACAATTAATGGTAATTATCAAATGTTAAATGTTATAAATAATACTCTGGAATGGTAGTAAATGTATTTTTATAAGCATGACTTGAAAAATTGTGATAATACTAAACTATAACATATGGACAAAAAAACGTACATTTCCTTGTAATAAGGGTGATAGTATAGTAATAAAATAGTATGGTATATTAAAGTATAGTAAGATACAATATGTAGTATAACATACTATTTTATTAAAGTGTCATGTAGATTTACTACATGACACTACACTATATCTATAGAAATATACATTTTAGTATTTTTATATAAAATATAATATATAAATTGTAGTATCGTATCGTATAGTATCATATAGTATATTATAGTACAGTGTCATATACAGTATTATAGTGTAGTATAGTATAGTATAGTGTCATATAGTATAGTGTCATATACAGTATTATAGTATAGTGTCATATAGTATAGTATAGTGTAATATAGTATAGTACAGTGTCATATATATTATAGTATAATATGGAGTCATATAGTATAGTATAGTATAGTATAGTATAGTATAGTACAGTGTCATATATTATAGTATAGTATAGTATAGTACTGAGTCATGTAGTATAGTATAGTACGGAGTCATAGTATAGTATAGTATAGTATAGTATAGTATAGTATAGTATAGTACAGTACAGTGCCATATATATTATAGTATAGTATAATATGGAGTCGTATAGTATAGTATAGTATAGTATAGTATAGTATAGTATAGTATAGTACAGTGTCATATATTATAGTATAGTATAGTACGGAGTCATATAGTATAG
>JAAIIK010000058.1:1375741-1399468 GCA_014706435.1 Silurus glanis | reverse complement strand
ATTATTATTATTATTATTATTATTATTATTATTATTATTATTATTATCAACTGTTTTTCATCATCTGTTATTGATGATCAACCAATATATTAAAATTCGAAGCATATTATGAGGGTGCAGTGTAAGTCTGATGATTCAATTAGTTAAAACTCATCACTCCTACTGGTACTGTTTGAACACCTCTTTATTAGTGTTACTGTATGGCAAATACATCATGTCTAACAATGAAAATCTTAGTAATAGATAGATAGATTTGGAAATCAAATGATTACTTCTACTGACAATTTTATTTTTGTATTTTTAGATGTATATTCGGTAATTAAAGAGTTAAAACAGAAACACTTTGTCCTAGTCTGGGTCGCAGTGGATCCAGAGCCTATCCCAGGAACACTGTGTATGAGACGGAAATACAAGACTGCAATTAAAAATTCTTTACAGTAATCCTGCTAGCTATATGTCATCCTGTATAATACAGTTCTGCACTTTATTTAGAAACTAGAGTACAGGGTGTTAATACAAAATCTCTGCCACCAGTAACTTACTGTAAAGTTACACTGTTCTTTTTTATAGTGTGTAAAAATCACCTAGTAAACCTGTCACCTGGTGTGGTGAAACATCTCAATAAAATTTAGAGCACACTCACATATTTCTTTATTGGTTTTCTAGTCAGATGCCTCCTTGATAAATGTATATGTTCTATGTAAAAATTCAGTAAAATAATAAGCTTTTTTATTTTCTAATTGAATGTATGCAATATATGTACTGCATTTGAATATACTAACATTATTTAATATGATTTGAATATTCTACATTTATTACACTCGTACTCGAAGCCATTAGGGCGACTTCTATCTGTACTTTTTATCTTGAACATTAGCTGTTGGACCGAGATTGAGCCTCGACAGGGGCTTTCCAGGCTTGAAAGGTGAGCCAAGCTCTGGTGTCAGTGAGGAGAGCTTAGCGCAGGCAGACTGTCTGCATCGATTTAGTTCAACTGAGTTCAAGCCAAGTGAGTTCTGACAAAGTCTGAGCAACTTTGAAACACTTGTCCTTTTGTAGTATTGCGTCATGTAGTCTTGTGGCACAATACATTTTACTTTTTGAATTAAGGATAATAACATGAAATATATTTAAGTATAACATTTTGCCAATATGAATATGTTCAACTTTGTATGAAATTCTTTTGCTGTTTTGCTGTTTAAAAACATTTGCTGTTTGTATTAATAATAAAAAATGCACAGGTTTACCTGTTTTTGCACATGACACCATTAAGCATAATTGTGCTGTACACAAACCTAGTACAATAAAAGCATTTATTGTCCATTCATTCATAAGCCTCTATCTCAGTCTGACCAGTGTTGCAGTGTAGAAAATTGATTGCAGAAATGCCATAGATGAAAATTCAATTACTCAGTGGTTTTAAAAGGAAGAAATCAAAGAAAATGTGCAGTCTTCAAGGAGTTATGTTCCCCTTTTCTTTTTTCAAAGAAGTCTCACTTTGTTGCCTATTAAGTATGACTGCTGAAACAGATCTGAGTTTGAAAACTCAGAAATAGTTTAATATGTTGGATTTATAGTATTGGCAATAACCTTCCATTGTTCAGCAGAAAATCATTTTAAATATATCTCAATATTTATATATTGAGATGCTCAATATTGTATTTCTAGAATGCATTTTTATTTTTTTGTTGAGGAGAATTGACCTTTTTAACAAAATAACATCTTTCTAATAGAATCAGAAGCAACCAGGAACCAGTCCAAACAGTGCTATCAAGCATTTAGTTCACAGCACTAAGATGAACTCGGATTTGAGCTTGGTCTATATTTATATGTTGTCCCGAGCACTCTCCTTCCTGAAAAAGTCAATAATCAGAGCAAATCTACCCTGTCATGTATTCAAGTACAGAATGTTGTAATAATCCAGGGAACGTTTTCACATAATCACAACTCATGGCATACTGCATCTATATTGAGTGTATAGTTTTCTTTTTTCCCACCTGCATCATGTGTCTGGTATTTGATGGTAAAACAGAAATACTAGACAGGCTGGTAGTGTCGTGTTTAATAGCTATATAACAACTGTTAGACACAGAGTCTACTGTAGCTGGAAGGCTTTACACCAGATTTACACCGTTATTTTGTTTATAAGGTTAATGTTGTCCACAACGGTGTCAAAACCCATAAAATTACAAACGTAATTAAGAGAAAAAAAAATAAATCAGTGTGAAAACATGGATATTTAAAAAAAACCCTGTGATTTCCCCGGTGCATTCATGTACATTTGAAAATAAAATGACGTGATGACATTTTTTATAGCTTTCATGATTGATTCGTGCTTTTTCAAATATTAAAATCCACACAAAAGGAAAACTGCACAGAAACTTCAAAGCAATTTTTCCTCCGTTCAGAAATTGCTTATGAAGTGAAATTTACGTGTTATTTATGTGTTATTTTTTATATATATAATTGTTCACATATGTATACATTTCATATACATATAGAAGTACCATGGACAAAAGTATTGGGACACCTGACTTTTCCATCCATATGTGGTTCTTCCCTAAACTGTTACCTCAAAGAAGACACACAATTATAAAGGGTGTCTTTGAATGGAGTAGCTGAACACTTTCCCTTCACTTAAAGTAGGAGACCCAAACCTGTTCCAGCATGACAATACCCCTGTGCATAAGGCCAGCTTTGTGAAGACATGGTTTTTCGTGGTTTAGAATCGAAGTTCATGAGAGGCCTGCTAAAGAGTGCTGACATCAACCCAAATGAACCCCTTTAACATTAATTGAAACGCTGACTGCTCCTTAGGCCTCCTCACACTACATAAGGATCCTTGGTTTATCTTGTGGCTGAATGAGCACAAATCTCCACAAGCACACTGTAAAAGCTAGGGGAACATCTTCCCAAAAGAGTGAAGGATATTATTACAGCAAATGGGGACAAAATGTGGAATGGGATGTTTAAAATGCACATACAAATGTTATGGTCAGGCATCCACAAGCTTTTGTCCATATAGTGTATTTATTATACAGTATATCAAATATGAAATTGCATTGTCTTGTGACACATTATTTAGCCGCAAGGGCTCATGTGTACTTGCAGCTGTCATACTGGCCAGTGTATGTTAGCAACAATAGCTAAAATAGGTGTGTGCTTTTGTCTGATCATAGGATATGATGAATTGTCATTAAAACGTTCAGAAATGCCAGGCACGCCACTGCAGTCCATTGTAAAGGGATGAACCCTTAGGCAAGGTGCCTTGAATGACCGCCATATTTCTTTTCATTAGTTCCAAACTTAAGTGATTAAAAAAAAAAAAAAAAAAAACAGCCACAGATGATGTTAAAATATAGAAGCTGAAATGCAAACTATATGCTGTGATGTACGTTCTGATTTGAAGGAGAGTACAAAATAAAACATCTGTCCACTAGAGGGTAGACAAGTACCAAAAGGTGTGAAGGAAACTCACTTGTCAGCTAAATGCCAAGTGACTAAGCATCTTACAAATAAGAGACAAAAGGAAGTGTGTGTCTTGTACAGCCGCTTAAAGAAAAACCTCTGAGCTTGATCGAGTCAAATGTTTGGGACTGAATTTGTTTCCAAATTGTTTCGCCATATGTGTTACAGGGGAATCAGTCATGTATTAATGCACAGACCCCTGATTCCCTACCCACCATCCAGCCCATGCCTCAGGGCCACCTTGTTTCTTTTGTTTTGTGCACCTTCACAGAACCACCTTTGAATTGGCTTCTTTTACAGTGCAGTCTTTGAGGAGCCTCTGAACTTTGTGTGAACAGCCACCCAAGTAGAAAAAACAGCTGTGTGTGCTGTGTTAACAAGGATCAACTGAATCCACTGGGGGGAAAAAAAAATCGAATCTCCTGGCTGACCTGCTCTCTGTGTGAGTGATGAGGGGCAGATTGCTTCAGCACAGGTGGAAACATTACTAGCAGTGAATGAGTTATCAGCACAAGTGTGAAGGATAGAGGAGAGTCTGCAGGTCTCAGCTTGATGACCGGTTTATTTGATGGTCTTTGTTTTTAGGTACCGTTTTTTCTTTATTTGCAGATAGTTTTATGCACAAGTGTGGCAGGGAAGAAATGGTAAAGCTCATGTTAAAGGAAAATCCAACCCTGAACCATGTGCAGATTTGCATTCAGAATTAAAATGCAACCTTCAGTGGTGTCCAATCAGCTAAAAGAATCTTTCATCAATACGTTGGCGTATTTTCACATTGACTGATAGAGGAGGAGTCAATAAGAATCAGCTTCACTTTCACACTCTATCCAGCTTTCTCATGATCTTATCTGAAGTCTCTGCTCCACCAGATACAGTTACAAAGCTCCACCATTTATTCTAATAGCATTGTTTATGTCATCTTGTTGCTTTGCTAACTAATTAAGCCATATCTCAATGCAAATATGTTCTCTAGTGGCACTGTATTCTGCAGTCCAGTGTTTGGCAATCGAATTTCTCTTTTTAATATCAGGTTGGACTTTCTCTGGAACATTGCGAATGGAAAAAAAAATGCTTGCTGTTTTGCTTTTTTATGTTTGAGGAATTGTTTCTTATAGCATCATAACCTTGGATGCAGTGCCCTTTGGGATCATTTAACACGCCCCAAAACACTTCTTATTTTAATTAAAATTTGTTTTATTAGTTTAAGTATGAAATGTTTTATACTATAAGATGCTTGGAGAGCATGTGATCAACACTGCATCGTCTTGAAAGCACTTTCCATGCGTACTCGCGACCAGTGCGGCCATTCTCTCACAAACAATGCAGCAGCCAAATCCACCTACACGACATCCAGTATAGTTAGCCCTATAACTCAAGAGAACAGTTAAAGTCAATATCACACACACACACACACACACACACACACACACACACACACAAACACAG
This sequence comes from Silurus glanis, assembly GCA_014706435.1. NCBI lineage: Eukaryota > Metazoa > Chordata > Actinopteri > Siluriformes > Siluridae > Silurus > Silurus glanis. The sequence continues at coordinate 1,394,554 of JAAIIK010000058.1, read as the reverse complement.
CTCGAAAATACTGGCACAGTGTGACAAGTGACATTTCCCGCACTGTGACTCAGCACTCTGTCGAGCATGGAGCAATTAGAGAGGAGGTGGAGCGGAAGCGCTGCCCAGTGAGCAGTGGTCCAATTTCCAATCACAAATGAGTTTGGAGTTCAGTTACATTTGGACTATTTTCTTTATCAAAGGTTATTTTAAAAAGCCTTGTTAGCTTAACTTGCACCATTTTCTATAATGCCACTTAACAAGAAGAAAAATAAAAAATAAACATGTTAAAAATAAAGCTTTATGTTGTTGTTATGTTGTTTTATGTAGCACCAATGTTCTGTGTACTGCATCAGCTACAGTATATAGGGTTGAAATGACAATAAAAGCTTCTTGACTTGACTTGACTAATATGTCCAAAAAACCTGCCCAGTAGAGCGATTGGGTATGCTAAATTACACCTAAATGTAAATACATGTCTCCATTATGTTCCATTCAGTATGAATTCCTTGTTCCCTTGTACACAACACTTTCCTTACCAGCACATAGTTACTAACAAGGAATGGATACATTTTCAAACCATGATTTTACGCTTTTTTTTTTTTTTTTATATTTAACAAATTTCACTCCGAACCCCCCCAAAGGATGAAAAAAAAAAAAAAAAAAAAAAAAAAAAAAACCGAATCGCAGTGTACATAAAAAGGCAGACTCATAACTTAACATAATATAACATTATATTGATCTTTCATGCATACTAAAAAAAAAAAAAAAAGAAATGAAAAGAAAAGATCTGAAACGCCAGTCTCCATAGTGACGAGTACTGAATTTTTCACAGTGGACCAAGCTTCCCCTCCTCTCCGCTGTCCTTGGCTGTAATTATTAGAATGCAGTTGCTTTATTTTACTGAGTGCCTCATGAAAAATCAAATGTGACACCCCATCTCAAATGGGTAGCAAATGATAAGCTCCTGAGTGCTAATAATCAGAGTTTTGTGAGACAGTCGCTGTGAAAGATACTGCAGACAGCGTGTCCCAACAAATAAAGAGTGACATGCATGGGCACTTAACTGGATAAATTAGGGTTGGAGTTTGCTTATTGATCAAAACAAGCCCTTTCAGGATCCCAGCAGGGGATAACAGATTGGCGGATTTTTTGGCAAGGCTACTAGATTGGTAGAAATCACAGCATTTTTCAATGATTTTGGGGCACAATGGATAATTACTTTTTTTGTGCCAAGCCAGGGTGTCTTCTCTGAACAACGGAGCAGGAAAATTCCAGACTAGAGGGGCACTTCCTGCACTAGCAAGCAAATGTAGTTGCTTTGTGGAACAGTAACCTCAACATACGTAATCAAAATATTTGCCAAAGGTCTGGCCGGCATTTTAAACAAAAATATCCATAGTAGTAGCCATAACATCAAAACCACCTGCCTAAGACTGAGCAGGTCCACCTTGTGCTACCAAAAGCAGATCCTTTAAGTTCTGCAAGTTGTGAAGTTGGGCCTCCATTGATTGGAATTCTTTATCCAGCACATCCCACAGATGCTCAGTCAGGTTGGGATCTGGGCAATTTGAAGCTCAAATAAACACCATAAAATCTTATCATGTCCAACAAACCTTTCCTGGAATTTATATATATCAGGGTGCATTTATCTGCTAAAAGAGACCACTAACTTTCTGAAATTCCATTTACCTCAAATTGTTTAGTTAGATGGTAAATGGTGAATTGATATCCTCATGAAAGCTGGGGCTCAAGGTTTCTCAGAAGAACACTAGCCAAGAACCTTATACTACCCCTGCCAATTTGCCTTTTTTCTCATAGTGCATTCTGGTAAATGATGTACATTCACACACACTATTATGTTATTTTAAAATAAAGCATGATTAATCGGAACCAGGCAACCTTCTTACATTGTTCCATGGTTCTGGTTCCATTTCTGATGCTCACATGCTGATTGTAGGCAGTTTCAGTTGTGGATAACAGTCAGTGTGGGCACTATGACTGGTCTGAGGTTATGCGAGCTTCACTGCATTGTATGTGCTATCAGCAGTCTGTGCTACAGTAGCTGTTCTTTAGAAGTGGACCAATTGAGCTAGTCTTCCCATGACTCCATTGGCAATTGGACTACTGTTGGTAGGTACAAACCTCTGCCATTTTGGAGATGTTCTGACTTAGTAATTTAGCAATCGCCATTTAGGCCTTTTCAAAGTTGTTGATATCTTTATGCCAGCTAATTTTTTCTGCATCCAAACCATCAACTGATTTTTCACTTGCTGATTAATTTGACTTTATGACTTTAATAATGTTGCAAAGTAAACCCAGCCAGTAGGGTTGCAGAAGCTAGTGCACTCTTAGTGCCGGTCCCAAGTCCGGATTAATGGGGAGGATTGCGTTAGGAAGTGCATCCAGCATAAAACATGGGCCAAATCAAATATGCGGATTGTTAGCCAACAGGGTACCGGTGGAAATCCGGCTAAAAGAAGACATGCAGGTAGTTGGTATAAAAGAGGCAGATGTAGAGGACGGGGGGAGCCCAAAGTGGAAAAAGTGTGATTAGGAGGCAGATAAAGTGGTACCTATGAACGTGTATTACTGAATGGATGAACAGTGCACAGTGACATTTATTGTGGTTGATAGTCAATGTCAAGTAATATTAAAAGATTGAAACCTCCTCAGTCAGTTTTGCTGTAGTCAGGATTTCAGGTTTCAAGCACCGAACAAAGAACATCACACATGTACACTATCATTCCCTCCAGCAAATTCCATGAAAAATGATTGCTCCAGTTCTGTGGTGAGCCTTGGACTTTCATCTGATGCATCACCAGCTTGAGGCTCCAGATGTCCTCAATTCATTACGAGGCAAAGCGGCCCAGTTGTTGCCTGGCAGCAATGAGCTTTTCCACATCAGCTCTTTTGCTGTGTGAAGGAGCAGATCAGACAAGGAGGCGAACTGGAGGTCTGCTGTTTGTCATCCGGAGGTGAGGTGGGGGCAGCACAGGCTCTGATCCAAGTTGGCAAGAATGCCCTAATGCCCTTTTTATTGTTTGCTGTTTTTCAGTTTATGAACACTGTCAATCATATCTCATGTGTATTCACTAATGTTCTGTTTATGTTTGCTCGATTTAGAATTATTTGCTATGAGCATTTAATAAATCTCACTGAACTCTAACCACTGTTTGAAACAGTTGCAGTGTTTTATTTACTAGCAGTGATTAATTGTGCATTGCTAAAACATATAAGTAATGAGATTTCTTTCAAGACCAGGCCTAACTACTGTTTAATGTTGACCACAAAGGGCAGGGCAGCCGGGTTCGGCCCATTGCACATAGTAACACAGCATTGTAACTCTCTTTTCATTTGTTTTCAATTAGCTCAGAGGAAATAAGACAAAATCACAACGAGACTCTAATAGTTACTGCCAACTGCTGAATGAAAGCTGTAATGGCTTTTAAATTTACTCGAGATTTCACTTCCCATCAAACAATTTGACACTATGGTAAAAACTGAAACAGAAGAAGACACTATATTTTCTTCCAGGTATGAGTCAGCATAGCCAAGTCTGGGATGCATTTATTTAAAGCTTATTTATATCTTCTCAAACTACAATCTATGCAGATTTGAATGTCAAGGGGTTTTTTTTGCCCTCAGTCTAACCATTCATGAAATATCAGGCATACAAATGTGATAATGATAATAAAGTTCTACAGTTTTTTTTTTTGAAAGCCTGCTTGGGCCATGCAGCTTCACCCAGCCTGTCTGTCTGAATGAATATTTTTCTGTATGTCTCTCTCTCTCTCTCTCTTTTCTCTGTCTCTCAGGCCCCCACCTTGCCTCTTTGAGAAGGATTTAGCGACTGAAGCATTGTATGTGTGTGAGGGAGAGTGTCTGGGCACTCACACACTAACACAGACTGGTGGGCTGGTTGGGGAGTCACGGGTCACTGACCCACCCAGCTCCATGAGGGAGAACAAAGCCTCAGTCAGGCCAATCAAAGAGTAGGTTGGCTCCGGGCTTCACTCCAAGAGTCCCGGCCCACATTGTGGGTACCAGGGGTCCGGGCCCAAACATGTGAAGAAGGCGGGTGCTTATGAGAAATAATAAAATCCCCAGCCGTCTGGAGGGCCAGTTATGTCAAAACCGTCTATCCTCCTCCATTCTGTTCCCTCCATGAAGCTGGAACGACGATCTCCCTCCTTCTCGCCAACATCCCTCCCTTTAGCTTTGCTCGTCACTTTGAAGTCTGCTTTCTTTTGTTCTTTACATAACTCAAGCTGATGTTTTTGAAAAAGCTAATTTGTATGCATTTCCAGTGACATGGCTGCCACCCAGAATTCTTCACAAAGGTCTAGCAGAGAGGTGAGCGTCTGAAGAAAAAGCCCACAGACAACTCGGCAAAAAAAGATGACGACGGACCTTTGAATTATTGTCACTCTGCAAATCGGAGAATAACGGATTAGAGACTTCAAGATGAAATCACTCAAAGAATAGGAAGTTTGGGGAGGATTTTCTCACTTTTTCTCTCAATTACTTTCTTTCCTGAACCACTTGTTCTCAAACTTGATGCCCATGTAGAGAGAGCAGACAGATTAAAAGTGGACAAATATTTGAACTAGTTTTTGTTCAGATTGAAATGAGGGGCTTTCAGAAAGGAAAGTGATATTAGGGCCCTGTGGTTACATTCCCTTCAGCAGACTCATTCATGCTTTTCATGCGTTTTTTTGCATTGTGAAATGCTAAAAAGTAAATGTAAAAAAATTCAACTGGTTCAAATTAAATATATTTTTATTTTTAAAATGTAAAATTTTTCCTTTGATTCTTTTGAAATAAACTTTTTTTTTCCCCTGAACAAGCTCCATTCATGAAAAGCTCAGAACACATCATGCAGCTCAAAGCTCGATTTGTAAGGAAGAGCAAGAAGAGCTTCCTTTTTGAAGGTAGCATTTTAAGCTTTTGTAGCCAGCACACTGTGACAGTCTTTTGGAAAGGCTACTGAGGACTTTTCACCAACCTGCAGCTTTAATGACTACTACTTTAGGTACATTTTTTTCTGACTGCCGCTCAGAGGCTCTCACAAACCCTTTCTCTCAGGCCTTGGCCTCGGGCCAGGATGATGATCAATGTCTTTGCTTCTCTTCTGTGTGAGACCAATGTGGAAGGTCTCTCCTTTTTTTTTTTTTATTAGAGGAAATGGCATTTGGAGCCTCAAACAGGATATCCCGCTGTTGGCCCTGACTGTGAACCACCCGTCCCCCACCTCCTTTCCTCCACCAGCACCCCAGCAATGTGAGATGGCTTAAGTTAATCCAGGATCCCAAAACTAGTGGAGCCTTCTTTTTTTTTTTCTTCCTCTTGTTCTCACTCATTTGGAGACCAATGTGAAAGAAGTTGGGGATACAATGCTTTTCCTATGGTGTGACTCTGACCACAGATAGACTGTCTCAGCGTTGAGCTGTCTGAAGTTTTGACCATGAATTTGGCCTACTGTGTGTCTCCACTTCAGGAAGGAGTAACTTTTTTCCCCCCTGTTCAATACAATACACTGTGACAAAGATTTTGAGGTTGTTTGTCCAGTGTATAAATTCCTCCAAAATATAATTATGAAAATAATAAAAATAACAAAAAATAAAAGTATATACGTATTATATTTTCACAAAAAAACAAGTTGTTCGGTGAGGTCTAGCTCGAGAGAAATCTGTCTGTCCATTATTCATTGTATGAAAGCGTTATTGTTTTTTTTTTTGTGTTTTTTTTTTTAACAAATGCAGGGGTTTAACTTTCAGTGCCTTTTATAATTGGGTCTCAGAGCAGATTTATGATGTAATGAACAGGTGTTTGGTGGTGGGGGGACCACTGTGACATGCATTATACAGAACCAGTCTCTCTCACACACGTCAATTTTAATTTCTTTGCGAGGACCTTCAGCTGAGATCATTATTACTGTAGGCAATCTTGACTATAAACTCAAGCCTATATTTAACATCAGTAATATTGCAAAACTTAAAAACAAACAAAAAACTTTATATAATTAAGACAATGTTGACTGGGGATATTTAGTTGGTTTAGGTCTTCACAAAGTGTAAAAAACATGACCACACAGGCACACTGTACTGGTGAAGACCTTACTTTGAGAAATTATTATAAGCTAATTTCATGTTATACCCACACTAAAATCTAGTCCTAACCTTAACATCAGTAAACAAAAACAAACCGTTTATTTAAACACTGTAATTTTGTGTGTGAGAGTTGGGGGGGGGCTGATGGGGGGTTAAAGTCCTCACTAGCCAAAGGTCCTCACAAGGTCAAGACTGTGAGATATTCCTATGCTTGTGGGAATTTGTCTCTGCCAAGACACACACACACACACACTAGTCTCATGGTTAGTTTCACACTAGATATTTGTAGATAGGCTTAATAATCCAATTTGTCACACAAGATTAGTGCATTATATATGTTTCACTTGTAAATGATATGTTTCACAGTTCCAGAATTCTGAACAGCATGAACCTCCTAAAATGACTGCTTTACTGCTTCATGTGACCTCAAATGAAGAAATGTACAAGAAGTACAGGGATTAAAACTATAATTACTATCAAAAAAAAAAAATGTGTGAATCATTACTCGAGGATGATTTAGGAGAAAACAGAAAGCGCCATGATTCATGGGTTAAAGAGATGTTGTAAAAATACTCTTTTTCAGTAGCTGTAGCAGCACTGGTCCATGTTCCAACGGTGCAGTTACATTTTGTAATCAGCAATTTAAATGTCTAGATTTGTTAGTTGTTTTATGTTTATCGTTTGAATCGGATGCTATTGTCCAGGAGTGAACGTTCATGTGACTGCAGATAGGCTGTGCTTACAACATGGCTCTGTGCTGACATTCAGCTGCTGAGGGTCTATGTGAAATGGTGTTCAGCAAAAGGCTTAGTGGGAGTGTTACAGATATTCTTACTCTTTCATAGCAGCCATTCCAACATGTTATTAGACAAAAGAGGCTAAAGACAAACACAAGCATTACAACCAAACAGGAAGAAAGAAAGAAAAAAAATTCAGCTAACTTTCAAAATATGGCACAAAAATACTACGTAATAATTTGTCTGGTTCCTGATTACTGAAAGCCAGTATACTGCAGGAAAAGCAATGCAACTCCACTTGTGTAGTTTTAATTGGTTGTGTTTAGTTTCAACTAATGCAAAAACAAGCAGCCTTATAGTACTATTGATTTAGATTAGCACTATAATCCCAGCCTCACCTCTCAAAACCTCTTCGGACTCGGACAGTGATTTCTAATGTACAAAATGCCTACAGGATTTGATTTAAAAAAAAAAAATACCTTCAGATAAAACCATGATCCTTAACAAAACTGAGAATCTTGTAGACCTCACAGTTCCATTGTTAGACTATCCATTCGTACCATAAAAAAAAAAACTCCCTACAATTTCATGGAGAGTGGAAAGGTTATGTGATTTGATGTTTCTGAATTTCCCCCTTCCATGGTTCCTTTTATATCAGCACAGAGATTTAAAATGTCTGCTAAAGAATGTCAGCATTTAAAATCTTAAGAGAGACATGATCGATGCTTTCCACAAGAACACCACTAATGCAGTGTATAAGCTCCACTAATGACTTAACCATCTTCACTGGCTAATACTGTTACAGTACAAAGACAAGTGGAAGATTCAGACTTCGAGTACTTTACAGAGGGCTTTGATCCTGATGTTGACATGAGCTTAAAGACCAGACATTGCTTTTACAAAGTCAGGTTGCTAATAAAGTATTCCGCTTCAGGTTTTAGCAAGTAATCACTGGTCCAAATGTCAGGGATGCAGGGACCCTATAGTAAAAGCATGCTTTTTTTGTTTTATATACGCCAAGAAAGTCTACGGCAACCCACAGAATCATTTGCGTGCTAGTTATACATTTTGGCACACTGACACAACATGGTCTTAGTTTTCTTTTCACCAAATTTTGGGTATGCCCCTTAATCTATCTACTGCCACCAATAAGCCCAAGTTTGTCAGAATCACTGCTACAATGAGTTTATAATTAGTCTACAAGATTGTTTTTAGGGTCTGACAGTCATCAAATAGCCAAAATCCTACAAATCTTCTCTTCTCTAGACCAATCATTTGGCAGATGCTTATTTAGAGCACCTCACAATTATCTCATTTATACCACTGAGAAGTCAATGGTTAAGGGCCTTACTCAAATGCTGAAAAGTACCATCTTGAAACTGATTGGATTTTTTTTTTGTGACTTAATGGTCACAATTGAAACCTTGTAATTGTGGAGATACCACTTCCTTCTCAAACTACAATCTGATGATCCTAAGTGGCCCTAAAACTTGTTGAGGGACTCAAAAACAGAAACTCAAAAACTCAGAAAATTCTGATCTATTCACCAGCAATGCTCTAACAAAAATGTCAAAAGGTCACAAAAGAGGAAGTGAGTCTGTACTTCAGCAAAGTTTTGGTCTAATGACACCCAACTCAGATTGGGGTTGAGGGTTTATATCTGTGCGCCTGTTAGTCTAAAGTACTGTAATTCACTAACATTTAAATGATGAATTAAACACATGGTCCTTTGGCATTTAAATTTTGTTTAGCCTGTGAGCAGCACAAATAAAAAGAAGAATTGTATGGATCAACTCAAAGGGCATCTTGAATTTAAAACTTGAGAATGAGATGACAAATGTATTAAAAAAAAACAAAAAAAAAACAAAACAAAAAAACAAAAAAAAAAAAAACCTTTAAATGCCGCACCTTGAAAGGTGTCTTTGACCACACCCTAAAAATCACCTATCCCATCTAAAGTAGGTGGCACTCTAATAAAGCAATGAACAGTGATGATGCTCATGAAATCATGTCCTTCCAAAAAGAAGCAGTCAACCACATCATTAAAGTGTCAGTAAAGTTAGACCCCTTAATTGTTAAACAGCAACATTAACACTCACCTCTCAATTCTTTAACATTAAACCGTTCTGCTCATCCACACTTTCTAGACAATAACCAAGCAATGATGCAGACTGTTTGGATTTTATATTAAGATAAAAAATTAGGTCAGTACCTTCCAAGAATAGGAAAGATATTCAGTTTTTCTCACATATAAAGTTTATACACACAAACGTTATATAATGATAGCTAAACTAAAGGGTCTTTGGGCTGAGGAACTCAAATCAGGGAAATCCAGACAGAAGAAAAATTATACAAGGTTTGATTTCATTCAAAAACAAAAAACACAATACAAAAATGCAATTATGAAAAAGTACACTTTTTTTTTTTTTTTTTTTTTTTTTTTAAAACACACACAGTGCCAATAATTCCACCCCCTCCCCGTCAAGGTCATCAAAGTAATCTGTAGCTCTTACAGATGTAATCTTTTCATTAAAATAACTCACCTTACATACTGGTTTTGCCTTAAGGCATAAATCAACCATCAAGCCTACAGCTCAACTGTACAATCTGCCCATGCGTACAATTGATTGAGCCCTCTATGAAAGAAGAGTTTCGAGGACCTGAAGCGTAAACTTTTAGAGTGGGGAAAAAAAAAAAAAAATTCTGACAAACTAAAACTTCCAAAAGACCCATAACCAGTTTCCACTGGTTTACAGAAAGCGAAGACATAAGCTAAGCAATTGTGGTCCCTATGAAATAAATAACATCAACAGATTTAATAAAGACAGCTTTCAACTGAGACATATTCTTACTATGTAAGCATATTTGGCCTTAGTATCAATCATTATTTTTAGCTCAGTCCTCACCAGTACAAAAGGTGACATTCCTAAATGATTCCAATGTTGGTACTGCCTTCATGTGCAATCACTTAAAAATAGTTTTTGAGCCTTGCCATGAATGTTTTCGCCTCATGACATTGTGTTTTTTTTTTTTTCTGGAAACAGCAGTAAGACCGAGAATGGTGCTTTTCCTCTAAAACCTCAATTACTACAGTGCCTTTAGATGTCCAAACAGTCTTGGAAATAAGTCATGGATCAATTGTTCTTCCTTTCACACTGAATGTACTACTGTTAGATTAATTGAGCAAAATCTAACACGTTCACCACCTTAAAACACCAATGACATGACTGTGCCCAAGTGCTTGCACAAGTTTTATATCATTTGCTCTCTCTCTCTCGCGCTCACTCACACACACACACACGCACACTTACTTGAAACTCGTACTCAATAAATAGACAATGGCGTAAGGCAGTGTTGAGACATGCATTCTTCACAAAGAACAGAACCAAACATCATTCATACATTGTAACAATATGCACACTTTTTTGTCTTCTTTTTTTTTTTGTCTTTTTGGCGCATGAACTTGTTATTCCCTTTTTTTTTTGGCAATGTTGGACTTTTCAAGGCTTTTCAGGTGAAGTCCTGGTGGACAGGAAGAATCTCGCATCCATCTCTGAGGCACACTGAGAGAAGAAAGGAGCTCCAGGACCTCTCAGCGAAGCTGATTCCATAACATTGCCACAATTGATTTGAGACAAAATCAGGAGGACAATCAGGAGGTCTGGCGTTCCTGCTCATGGCAGCCAGCTGCACACGTCTTTAAGATGTTCCTGAAGTTTCTAGGTAGCTCTGCAGCTTTCGAACTGTGGTTTTGTCCAAGGAGCAAAGGTCAAAGTCAAAGGTTGTGTTTGTGATGTGAAAATGCCCAGTTTCTTCGATGAGGTTGACAATCTGTAGGTGAAAAAAAGAAGACAAAAGGATGAGCAACACATACGCATGATATTAATCAGCACTGTAATATTCTTCTAAATACAGAACACAATTTTATATTTGCAAACGCCACATGGTGCCGTGTATCTGCATGTTAGGGGAGAGCCTGTCAAACACGACAACTTATTGGTACCAGTCGACTCGCTTTCGTTTGAGGAGATCACGCTAGTAAATTAAGAGCATAGGAGGTGGGGGGAGGGAAAGGGTTTTCTGTACAAATGAAACCTTTCAGTAATGGGACCCAAACCTGATCCCTTTCATACTACAAAGCCAGATCCCCATATGGAAAGAATTTATTGTCTCTATGCTGAACCGGGGCCAGGAACAGAGAGACTCAGGGTTCTGTTATGGCAACAGTAAAGATAGAAGTCAGCTGCTTGTGTGACCAAACTGCTGTCTGAATGGAGGACTGGGGTTGTTTCATTGCTAATGGTTTTATTTGACAGGTCTGTGACTTTCAGATTTCAGGCAATAACGAGTCATTTATGCATCGGATAAGTCAGATCAATTCCAGGGTTTTGCTTTATTTTGACTATTAATCACCAAAATTGTCAAATTAATGTCCAATAAGCAATGATTTTCATACTCTCACCACAATAAGCCTATTCGTTGTTTTTTTCTCCAAAATCTTTGTTTTTAATTGCAAACCAAAAGACAGTAGACAAACAATGCACAATATATATATATATATTATATCTCAATTAAAGATTTCAATAAAATTCTGTTTTAAATATATAATAAATAACATTATATCTTGGCAGATATGATATTTTAATATTCTATAATGTTTTATAAATTGCTGTGGTCATTATATGTTCCATATATTTTGAGATCCATTTCAAGCTTCTTGCTCTAACAGAAGCTTTCTTCGGTCTCTTTATTTATTTTTTTTTAAAGAGATTTCTCTTTTGACAGTAAACACAGTACCTGCTGTAATATATGCCTCTCTCTCAGTGCCATTAGTCTTCTATGGAGCTCCACCAGTTCATCCAAGTATGCCTAAAACATCACAGCAAATGCCTTACAAATGAAAGGTACTATACATACCATTTATATACATTATCCACCTGACTCCCAACTCGCATGGAACGCCTACTAATGCAAAAGATGCTGAATATAGATATGGTTTATTGCATTAATCACCTTGTCACAGTCAATGTTCTTGTTTTTATCCATTTTTGTCTGCTTCATGGGACTCTTTACTTCTAGAAGCTATAAAACAGGATTATTACATTAGTAACACGGGCATGAAATATTAAAAAAAAGAAAAAAAAAAAAAAAAAAAGTACATACATGCATAGATTTGACATTCCTAAAAGAGCTACTGCATGACAACTGGTTCCATATGAAAAGAAGTTGTAGCTCAGTTAAGATTCGAGTTAGTGCTCTGATACTCGATGCTTGGACTGTATACAACTACTGCAAATAGACGACCTTTCTATGCACAGTTATTGCTATTTTTATCCTTTAGGAAAATAGAAAATGTAAACTCACCTCCAAATCACTCGAGAGCATTATTATAAAATGATCTGGTTCTTGCTACATTGCATCTACTTATATTCTTATTTTTAATTTTTCTCTTTAATTCTTAGTTATTTTTTTTTTACTTCCTTGCTATGGACCTGAACTGTGTATATTTTCTATGTTTAAAAATACAAATATAAATCTTTTCAACAATTAATATTTTAAAATGTTTATATTTTTGGAAGGTTTTATATTTAATTATTTCTTTTTTTTGTTTAACTCAACATTCATGTTTAATTTTTTTATGTTACTAATACAAAATGCAATTAATTGCTAATATCATTTATCCATATCCTTTCATGCCGAGGAAGTGCACCACAGATGCCTTATTTGCTTTGAGAATGTTGATGGAGAAGTATAGAGAAGGACAGAAGGAGTTGCATTGTGTGTTTGTGGATTTAGAGAAAGCATACGACAGAGTGCCGAGAGAGGAGTTGTGGTATTGTATGAGGAAGTCAGGTGTGTCAGAGAAGTATGTGAGGGTGGTGCAGGACATGTATGAGGACAGTGTGACAGCAGTGAAGTGTGCAGTAGGAACGACAGACTGGTTCAGGGTGAGGGTTGGACTACATCAAGGATCGGCCCTGAGCCCTTTCCTGTTTGCAGTGGTGATGGACAGGTTGACGGACGAGGTCAGACAGGAGTCTCCCTGGACTATGATGTTTGCGGATGATATTGTGATTTGTGGTGAGAGTAGTGAGCAGGTTGAGAAGAGCCTGGAGAGGTGAAGATATGCGCTGGAGAGAAGGGGAATGAAAGTCAGTAGGAGTAAGACAGAGTACATGTGTGTGAATGAGAGGGAGGGCAGTGGAGTGGTGCGGTTGCAGGGAGAAGAGGTGGAGGAGTTCAGGTACCTGGGGTCAACAGTGCAAAATAATGGAGAGTGTGTTAGGGAAGTGAAGAAAAGAGTGCAGGCAGGGTGGAGTGGGTGGAGAAGAGTGATAACAGGAGTGATTTGTGATAGAAGAGTATCTGCAAGAGTGAAAGGGAAAGTTTATAGGACTGTGGTGAGACCTGCGATGTTGTATGGTTTAGAGACAGTGGCATTGAGTAGAAGACAGGAGGTGGAGCTGGAGGTAGCAGAGCTGAAGATGTTGAGGTTTTCATTGGGAGTGATGAGGATGGACAAGATTAGAAATTAGTTTATTAGAGGGACAGCGCATGTAGGACGTTTTGGTGACAAGGTGAGGGAGGCGAGATTGAGATGGTTTGGACATGTGCAGAGGCGGGACATGAATTATATTGGTAGAAGAATGCTGAGGATGGAGCCACCAGGTAGGAGGGAAAGAGGAAGGCCAAGGAGGAGGTTCATGGATGTGGTGAGGGAAGACATGCAGGTAGTTGGTGTGAAAGAGGCAGATGTAGAGGACAGGGGGGTATGGAGACGGATGATCCGCTGTGGCGACCCCTAATGGGAGCAGCCGAAAGAAGAAGAAGAAGATTTATCCATATTCTATTCACAACAAAACAAAACATCAGCTCAGGAGATATAAAATTTTAGGGACAAAAATTAGGTTATTTTGTATTTGATGGCTGCAACAGGTCTCAAAAAAGTTGGGGCAGGGTCACGTTTACCACTGTGTAGTAGCAGGTCGATCGTCCGTATACATCTGGTTTTCTGTTTTCTCCAGTTGCTGGAGTTTTTGGAGAGGAATGTTGTCCTATGTGTGTTTGATACAAGATTCTTGCCGCTCTTGATGTCCCCCCCCCATTTTTCATTTCATGATGCGGCAAAAGTTTTCAAATGTTAAAAAAAATCTAGGCTGAAAAAGACGTTTTCTGGATGGAAGCATCTGTTGCTCTAAAACCTGTATATACGGTTCAGCACTGATGGAACCTTTGCAAATGTGAAAGCTGCCCATTCCACAGGCACTAACAGAAGTCAAAATGACCTTATTTCTACCTTAAAATGGTGCCTCAGATTAAACCTTTTATATGCTTCCTATGTTTTATTGTAAATACAATATGAGATTTGCAAATCATTGCATTCTGTTTTTATTTACATTTTACTCAGAATCACAATTTTTCTGGAATGGGGGCATGTAGACAGAATGACAATTTAAACTTCATGACATTCTCATGAAAAAATATATTAAAACACACAAATATAAATAAATATATCTGACAATAACTTGGAAAAATATGAAAGCACGTTCAAGAGAAAACTTTCATTATAAATCACTATTAGCTGAATTAATAGCAAATCCTTAACCAGTCATTCACAAACTAATGACGATCTGCTCTTACCTGATTATTATTGGCCTTAAGAAGAGCAGGGGCTTCATTGTGTGGGAGTGGTGAGGAAGAGGAGCTATTTTCACTGTCACTGCCATCACTTAAACTCACTCTATGACCAAACGAGAGTAATTCAGTGTATCAATGAAATGAAGTGTGCAGGATTTGGGTATTCTAGATGATTCCATTGAATTTACATTATATTAGACAGACTAACCACAAGGTTAAAAATCAGAACTCTGTAAAAGAAATTGGTAAACATTAATAAAGGCTTTTGCAGTTATAGTAGGTTAACTAATATAATGGAGTCCATCTACACTACCTGTAAAAAATTCAAATGAAACAGGGTTAAGGTAAATTTTTGGGCACTAATTCCACACAACATAAACAACACAAACTATAAGTGAACTGGTAAAAACGTTCACCTGCGATGGCGATGTGTCATGTGTGTGTGTAAAGGACGCTCCATGTCCGAGTCGATGTCGTTGTCCTCTTCCTCCTCCGACTCGTCTTCATTGTCATCCGAGTGCAAATCTGGAATTATTGTCTGTAATGGACCCAGCACTGAATGTGCACAAGACAAAAAACACTGAACAAACCTGGAGTTTGAAATCAAAGTGTTCTATATGGCAGCTCCAGAATGATTGGCACCTTTGATTAAGACAGATTTAAAAATTATGCTGTTACATAGTTTCACATAGTACTTTATAATCATCATCATGAAGACATGATTCAAATAGATTATTTTTTTTACACTGTGTGCTTAGAAACTCATCATCAGCAATCAATTGCCTCTATTTTGCTCATCTTAAAATAAATAAATAAATAAATAAATAAATAAATAAAAGGGTGGCAATAATTCTGGAGCTAACCGACTAGCAAAGAAAGAACGATTTTACTTATACACCCAAAAGCACACTATCAAGGTTCACAGGCTCAAATTCCATCACCACCGAGCTGCCACTGCTGGGCCCTTGAGCAAGGCCCTTAACCCTCCCCTGCTCAGTTGTATGTAACTCTGGATATGGGCGTCTGCCAAATGCAATAAGTGTAAAAATAAATGTATTTCTTGTTAAAATTGTAATATCTTAAGCCTAGTATATATGAAGCAGGGATCTTAATTTGTGACAGATGTCTCAAAATACATAGCTACATCCCTGTATATTACTATACTGATGAAAAATACATAATGATTGCACTGATGCTGCAACACTAGCACCACCTAGAGACAGACCAATTGTCTAATGTGTTTGTCAACTGCTGTTCAATGGTTTTATCAATGATTGAAAAAAATTTATTTTCATCCTAAGTGACAAAAGAAAACAGTTTATTGAAGGAATTCAAATGGTTGGAGGCTTAATAGAGGAGTCTGGGTGTATTAAGCATTACAACTATCTAAACATAAACAAATATTGACCACGATTCGTGTTTAAAATCATGCTATTGGAAAGCAAGGCGGGAAATTGAAGTTACCTTGTCGCTTGTGTGTAGGTCTATATCCCGAACTGGAACTGGAGCTAGAACTGGCTGGACTGGGCTGCTCTGACTATGGTATAAAGTGAGAAAAGTTGAGGAAATACATTCAACACATACAAGGTTCTGAGCAAAGGGAGGGGGGAATGAATTGTTGTGTAAGTGTCTTGCTAAACACAGACATGCCCATAATATTATTATTATCCATAACTGGCTTTATAACTCTCAAAGCCATCGTTTATGCATGGTTTATGCACTGCTGAGAGAAATGTCACTGAGATCATAACCTAAATGATGCCTTCTGCAGTTATCGCTGACAGAATGTCACACCGCCTCACATCCTACTACAGAGCTTTAACGGTCACAAACCAGCTCTATTAGCTTCACTTTCTTCTCCAAAGTAGAGCCTTTAATGGGCTCTGGTGGCACTTCCACAGAGTAAAGCAAGTACATGCACTAAACCAATCTTAATGAAAGCCGATTTACGAGTTTCCTCAAGCAATGTATGCACCAAGCATACACGCACCCTTTTCTCTTAATTACCACTAGCACGATCGTTAATACAATTCATTAAAACTTAACTACACCTTAAACGAACCCTAACCCCAGAAACACAATTGAAACTGAAGTTTACCAGCCAAATGGCTCACATGGTCCAAAACACCCAATATTCCTATCAATGTAGGGAATACTTGGTCTCCCCAAACATATAAAAAAAAAAGGCTAACATGCTTCTACAAAAGAGATATAAGATTCAAACACAATCTACACATTACATCAAAATATAAAAAAAAAAAAAAGCTTTTTTTTTTTTTTCCTCCTCACAACCTAACTCAGTATTAACAGCCTCATTAATATCATTTGCATATACACAAGCTCTATACAAGCACATTTTGGGGGGGGGTGTTAACCTCATTAATCCCTCATTCCACATACTGCAGGACTAAATTACAGGAAGTCACACTATGTACTCATGTTACACATAACTGATTCACATCCACTCTTTACTTTGATGGTACAAATAAGCTACAGCTTAAGACGAACACAAATTCAGTTGCAGGGGCCATTAAAAGAAAGATATAGAGATGTGTAAGATATTAAAAGTGTGTGTGTGTGTGTGTGTGAATGAAGCAGACTTCCCAATGTGGTCCAGATTAGGGACTCTGCGTGCTGCTAACGGGAGAAATGTGACAGTTTTACTGGACAGGCTCCCATGGCTGTGGTATTTACAACACACACACACACGTGCACGCGCACGCGCACGCACGCACGGTCTCAAACAGTCACCTCTTTTTCAAACCCCATGTTAGTGCTCCTATTCAAATTCCCACTAACAAGATACACACACACCTCTTTTTGTACCACACTCCTGGTGCTCATATTCCACAATTGCCATGTAATGAGGGTCAAAAATAATAACACCGCACCAGTATTCAGCGTTTAAATTGGCACATTTGTGTCCTGATTTTGAGCGATTCACCACTGAAGGTCAGCCAGAGTCGTTTCCAGAATAGGGAGGACTTCATGTTTTTTAAAACCAAGCTCTCTGATGTGTTCTATTTTTCCTTTGCTTAAGCATCGAGGCGTTTGTGGAGAAATAATAAAGCAAGCTGCAGCGAACACTGAGGCAAACGAGATACATAAACAACAGTCCACAGAGCTTCTGCTATGAAACCATGCTACACCGATGGCTTAAACTTATTGTAACAAATCAACCCCACATTAAAAGAAAGATCCCCCCCCCCAACTCCCAGGAGGGCCGGCCACATTTGTGGTCCAAACTCTCCACTTGGCCCGGTTTGGAGGGTTTTAAGTTTCACATTAAATCCATCCTGCATTTCTTTGTGGCTTGTAACCCTCTGCTGAAAGGCCCCTCACAAAGCTCTGCACTCATGCTGGAGCAGGAGGAGGAGGAGGAGGAACATGCTTTTAACGGGGGGGGGGACGCAAAAGAGAGAGAGCATGAAAGTTCAGCGAAATACTATTAACTTAATTCCTGCTGGAGAACAGCCCAAGAGGAACTCTAAAAGACGCCATTAAAGTTAATCTCAATTAATTTGTTTACATTCTTTTCTGATGAGCCCCCTGTGAAACAAAATAGGGTCTCTTGTAGAAAACGCAGTACAGAATTCACTTGGCCTCTGAGCACAACTAATAGACTAAACTGTCTAAGAGACGCTTAACTCCTACAGCTCCACAATCCTCGGGACAAAGCCACCGGCTAAACCATAATTAAACACATGCTAATAGCGAGGAACTGATTTGAAGAATTAAAAGCAGGATCACTTCCTTCCCCCCTTTCTAAGCCATGTACAGTACCAAAACTTTTTACAGGCACGACACTGAACTGTGCACAATCTTTTTTTTTTTGTTGTTGTGTTTTTTTTTAAGATGCCCAACACAGCCTCTATAAACTGACCTAAGCTTCTTAAAGTAATTTTTTATTAACGAAATTGGTGAAAAGCAACAATAGTTAGAAAGCTCTCAAATATTGCATAGTTCTTTGTTGTGGATTGATTCTGAAATGTATGAACACTGATTTTGGATAGGCTTGTGTGATACAATGACTGAATCCTCTCTTGAGTGGCATTTACTTATAACTTTACTTATCATTTTTATTCATTTCCTGTAGCAGCACCGCAAATTAACATCAGTAGTCTAATTCCAGTAATAATCATTCAAAAGTGTAGTCTTTTTCTCCTTAAAGTAAAACAGGAGATGAGTCAATCCACACAAATCTGGAATCTGCACAGGTGTTTCAACCCTCAGACATTTCAACTTTTGGCCTCCGCACAACCACCCATTAAACCCAACTGTCTTGTGCATTAATAGGTGAAAAAAAATAAAGATATATATATATATATATATATATATATATATAT
>JAAIIK010000058.1:1277935-1291937 GCA_014706435.1 Silurus glanis | reverse complement strand
TCCAGACCCGAGTGTACCTTTACTCCAGACCCGAGTGTTCCTTTACTTTCTTTCTTTCTTTCTTTCTTTCTTTCTTTCTTTCTTTCTTTCTTTCTTGCTGCTTTATCCTCCTTCTTTTCTTTCTTTCTTGCTTGCTTGCTTTTTTTTATCCTCCGTTGTTTCTTTCTTTCTTTCTTGCTTGCTTTTTTTATCCTTCTTTCTGTCTGTCTGTCTGGCTCTTTGACCTCTAAAGAGATTTGAGTTAGAATATTCAGCACACAGTCTGGTTGATGGGTAGAAGGTTGTCTGGATCTTGATTTGCTCATATTCTACTTTAGACGGAATTCTCTTGAGAACAATAGGGATGATTGTGTTTGTTTTTGTTTACCTGTACGGATGGAGAGCGGTGTGCTTTTATCTTGCACTTGGCAGGTATCAGAGCATTGTCATATTTTGACACTTGTTTGGCTCCCTCAACATTTCCAGCTCTTCCCACAGGCTCAAAACATCCCGTTTTTTTCAGGACTTGAAAGCCGGGTAAACACTGGCCACTCACCAACATGCCGCATGATGAAAGAGTCTTAAATAATGTTTAAGACATGAGTGTTTTGAGAGAAGATTTCTACAGTGAGCCGTGTCTCTCTCTGTGTTTTCTCTCCATGCTCACTGTGTGCGATGGATGGGTTGTAATCTTGATGGGGGATGATTTCCTCCTTCTCTCTCCTCATCTACTTTTTTCTTCTCCTCCTTCTCTCTCCTCATCTACTTTTTTCTTCTCCTCCTTTCTACTTTCTCTTTATTCTCTTTTTCTTCCTTCTCCTTTTCTCCTTTCTTTTTATTCTCTTTTTCTTCCTTCTTCTCCTCCTTTTCTACTTTTACTTTATTATCTTTTTCTTCCTTCCTCTCCTCCTTCTCTACTTTCCCTCCTCCTCCCTTTCCTCTGTTTTTTCCTTTTCTCTCTTCCACCTTTTATTTCTTTTCCTTATTCTCCCCTTTCTTTGTCACCTTATTCTTTCTTTATTTTCTTCCTTCTTCTCCTCTCTTTCTTCCTTCTCTGTCCCCCTTCACCTTTTCCCCTTTTCCTTGCTGTTCCTTTGTTTTCTCCTCTTCCTACTCTTTATTCTCTTTTTCTTCCTTCTTCTACTCCTCCTTTCTGTTTTTTTACTTCTGTCCTCCACCTGTTTCTTCCCCTGTTTTTCTTCCTGCACCTTCTTCTCTTTCTCCCTTCTTCTCCTCCTCCTTCTTATTTCTTTTTTTTATTATATTTTTCTCTTTCTCCTTCACTGTTTCTTCTTTATCATCCTCCTTCTTTTTTCTTCTTCCTTGCCCTTCTTTTATTCCACTTCCTTCTCCTTTTTTCTTCTTCTCCCTCTTCTCTTCCTCTTCTTTCTCCTCAACCTTCTCCTCTTCCTCCTTTTTTAGAGTGATCTCTGAGCAAGCATTCTCACCACCAATTGAGCCCTGTTCATCTTTTCTTCTGTGTAGTCTGAAGGGATTTATTGCTCCCATGACTGCTCCACCTCTGAAATGCTTGTGTGCATGTTTCTCTCACGTCCCCCCCCCCCCCCATGTCATTCACTCATCACCAGCAGTTATTCTGCTGAGTGTGCATCTTATTTTCTGTCTTTCTGTCTTTCTCTCACATTTGCATTGCTTGTTTTACTCAAATCAGTCTTTCTTTCTCTCTCTCTCTCTGCCATTCTTTCTTTTTGTTTTTTGTTCTTTTTTTATTCCTTTGGGGGGTTTTTTGTTTGGTTGTTTTTTTTTTTTTTTTTTTTTTTTTTTTTTTTTTTTTTTTTTTTTTTACTGTCTCACCTTCCATTTGCTCGATCATTATAAATATCCTTCTTTTCCTTTGTCTTTTCTCTTTTTTTTCGCTCCATTTTTTTCCCCCTTGTTTGCATTTTACATTCACGCCTATGTTTTTTCATTTTTACTTTGTCTTTTTTAAATTCATTTCTCCCCCTTTCTCTCTTTCTGTCTCAGGTGCCATGTCTGCTGCCAGTGTTAATGTTTAAGCTGGGCCGAGTCTCTGACCTGACTCTGTCTCATGCTGTACTCTTCACCTTACCAAAGCTGACAACACATGTGGTGCGTATTTCCATTTCACTTCTCTACCACAGGCTCTACCACACAAAAAAAGTGCAATAACAATAAAAACAGATTTACACTTCCAGCACATACATCCTGTTTCCTTATTTTTTATTATTTCTTATTTATAGTGCTTCTTTTTAGGCATCTGAGGTATTCCTCTGTCCTGCACAGGAGGGTTTTATTGGCTGCAGAAATAGAAATGTCTGGAATGGGCTGCATTTTGGACAGTAATTATGCTTCTCTTGTTGTTATGGCAACAGCTCACCTGGTGCTGTGGGCACACGCATGAAACAGTCCACTGCTTCCTCGTGCTATTGTAATTCAGTGGTTTTTCTCCAGCCTTGCGTGTTATTTATCACTTCGGTGAAACTGAAAGACAATGACATTTGCTTATGCTTTTAGTCAACAAAAAAAATTATTTATTTATTTTTTATTAAATACATTAAATAGCATGCCCTCTCCCAGCTAGCTTAAGTATAGGATTGTATCTTTCCTGTGTATAACACTAGTCACTGTTTCTAGGTTTCAGGTCATTATAAACAATTCACTGCTTTTTAAGCCCAGGTTTTATTTACGAAAAAAAAAAACCCTAAAAAAAAAAAAAAAAAAAGAGCACAACGTCTGTCTTCCGTTAATGAAATTCGGGTGTTAAATGAGTACCAAAGCACCGACTCAGCTTTTCAGCTCTGTGATAGAGCAGATTCATTGCCCCCATGCAACTAAGCCTTGTTATTGAAGTGCTTTTAAAGGGGATTATAGTGTTCTGGATTGCTCTAGATGGGCCCTTTGAGTTTCCTCATTACGCTGAAGCTTGCTTTGTTCTCGCAGTTCTGTATACCGCAGGTCCTGCATGTTCTCCAGATGCTGGCCAGCTGCTCTAAGCTGAGAGCCGTGGCTCTGCGGCTGCTCACTGCACTGTGGCGTAAACAGGTACACTTGTATTAGTTATACAGTTTTAAATTGTGCTCACATTGCGTGGTGATTATGGTTCATTTTGCATAGTATTAAGTATTAAAATTAATTGACGTTTCGATTTTTTACAAAAGCAATTATTACAATCCAAAAATAGATAAATAACTACTTAAACAACCAGTCGAGATTCACCACATAATATTCTGGCTGTGATAATATTTGAAATACACTTTGGACACATCACATATTATTACATGACTTATGATGCACTGTATGAACATAAGTTTGCGAAAACCTGACCATGAGATCCATATGTTCTTTCTGAAATTGCTATTCTACGGTTGTTATTTTGCTGTTATAATAACCTCCACTCTTGAGGGAAGATGTTCCACTAGATTTTGGGGTGTGCTTGTAGGGATTTGTGTTAATTGAGCCACACGGGTGTTAGTAAAGTCAGACACCAAAGTATGGTGAAGAGCATAGAATAATTGAAGCATTGACACATTGCACTGTTGAATTCGTACTCACATTTTCATTTTTTTTACTTCAAATACTTGACTGTGACTATTAACTTAAATTAAGTTAATCAGTTGTTAGACAATTATTTATTGATATGCTTAAATGCAACGCTCTTATTAGCTGTGTGTGTGTTTATGTGTAGGATCGTGTGTACCCAGACCTGCAGAAACTAATGGCGCTGCTGGAGAAATCCTCAGTTGTGCTGGGGAAGGAGGTTCAATGGGAGCAGATTCTGGCCAGAGCTGCATGTGTGCGGGACATCTGCAGGGAGAGGTCCTTCATACGCTTAACACACTAACCCACACCAAGCTCACATTTCATCTCCGTTTCATCAAGCCTCTAGTCTCCATTTCCAGATGACTCTGAGAACCATCACAGTCGGTTAAGTAGTCCTATAGAGTGCAGGGGAGAGCGCTTTTCACGTACACACTTGCGGTGCACGCCGTCGGATCGCATAACAACATAATGGGCCGAAAGACGTTATAAGGCCCCGCTGAACACAAGATGGGAATTAGCGCTGTCAGTCGAGCGCCTTCCTGATGGGAGAGTTTCCTGGGAGTAGTCAGATTCCTCGGCAATCAAATAAAGCGTGCCGTTTGCAGAGTTCCCCAGGTGTTCTAGTATTTCTCCGGACTGCTTGAATCAGCACTATTCACCTCCTAATCTTTATTCACCATCTGACTGCGATCACCTGGGGATACCTGAGGGATTAAAGCAGAAATAAGAAGCGGCGTGGAAAGAGAAGTGTAGGACAAGGAGAAATGAATTCATTCCGACACATTTTGGCTCGCTGCCAGTCCCAACACTACTTGAATCCATATGTATTTATTTATTTTATTCATGTATTGTGTGGCACATTTAGAATATTCAGTGTCTCTGGAACAACTGTGCAAGAGGGAATGTCAATTCCTTTGCAGTTATTTTAATATTAAAGATTGTTGAGTTTTTTATGGTTGTAGGATTTGTATTTGTTCATCATTCTATGAGTCAGACAGGAAAAAAATACTGTACCTGTAATTCAATAATTCAGCTGATGGGATAAATATGGTGGAGGTTTTGAATGCATACGTCGTACGCCAGCTGAATTGCGTGAAACGTCACCATTGCGATTTTAGGCAAGAAATAAATCTGTACAGTGACATGCGAGTGGCCAATCAGGAACGTGAGTGATAGAAAGTGATGTGTGATACTTTACAGTGGTCAATTGGTACCGGGCCGAACAGAAAGAATAAATAACTTACATTATTTCCGTTTTATTTATTATCTGATTCTAAACGATGTTTTATTTTGGGTTTTATTTTATTTACCGGATTCTCTCCGCCACATCTGTCTATGACTCACTCTTGATTTATGTCATGATGCCTCGGTCACATGTCTTACCTCCATCCTCTACCTTCTTAAAGGGGCTGCTCTGTCCTGTAACACATAATACATTACCGCTAAATTCAAACCCCCAAGCGAGCAAAATAAACAAAAACCAACACCGTGGAGTCACGTTTATTATTATATTTAGAATATACCAGTTTTTATGCCGGTCGTATCATTTTATTTTGTTGTATTTATCTGCCACACCTTATAATCCGGTCCGTGGCGCAAAAAAGGTTGGGAAACACTGCTTTAATAGACTAAATAAAGGAACAAGAAGTTGATCCTATCGTAAGAATATTCAAGAGCTTTTTTCTTTGCATTGTGTTTGTGTTTCTTTGCAGGGTAGTGTATGTGACACAGCCTTGAATTCTATCCGTATGTGTTTTACTTGCCATTTAAATTGCATGGTGGAGATCAACAGAGCATAATTCTTTTACTAAATGCTGTTTTGTGTCTAGATTTTATCTCCAACCTTTTATCCCATCAACTGATCTTCAACATTTTTCCTCACTCTCCACACC
Organism: Silurus glanis; assembly: GCA_014706435.1. NCBI lineage: Eukaryota > Metazoa > Chordata > Actinopteri > Siluriformes > Siluridae > Silurus > Silurus glanis. Next base: position 1,286,544 of record JAAIIK010000058.1, on the reverse strand, counting down.
CATTCTTTCTAAATCGTGCGAACCGCGATCAATAAATTAATGAGGTTTTAATCACGATTGAAATTCAAAATCTCCCACAATCATCCTACTAATCCTTCACTAACTTCATTGTACGTCTCCGCAATGATCTGAAAAACGGCGTTTTTGTTGGCGGTTTCAACCTTTTTAGAAAATTGGTCTTTCCGCACTGAAACATCTAAAAAACGCTCACGTAACTTCTGCATATGGCTAAAAAAAGCAAAGGAGCTTTGGCCTGCAACATTTTCGTCAGCTGTTTATATTCGTGTATTGATATGATTGCGAGTGAACGTTTTTTCGCCTTTTTTGTTGGTTAGTTGACGTGAATCTTTAACGACGCTATTAAACTAGCAGGAGAGCAGGCACAACAACTATCCTTCAACAACATCCACTGTCATGTTGTTTGTTGTCATTAGTGTCAAATAATTACAAACATTTTATTGATTTTGAATATATAGTTATCCAAGTTCTCACTAGAATGGAAAAAAAGGGTGTTTTTTTTTTAAATGTCCTCCTTTACTGCATTCAGTCATCTCAAGATTGCACTTCAAGAGGAAAGAGAAACCCCCCCCCCCCCCCCCTCAACACTACGTCTCAGAGCTCCAGCAGCTCACAGACAAGGTCCTGCTCTAGCATTAATGATCAGTTTATATTAATACACTCCCTCTCTAATAATTTATTGTTTCTATAGTAACAGCTCATGCACAGTATTTTCTCCCCTTAATGAGAGGTAGACAAGTTTGCACTTTCCTTAGTGTTTTGTTGGTCTGTTCCAAAGGTAGAATATCATCTCAAAGATTAAAGCAATGACCCTGTACAAATTCTGCAGTCTTTCTACATGATCACTAGGCTGTTGTGTATGAGAAGAATCCTAATCTGTACTGATGTGCTTTTGGCAGTGTACAGTTTCTAAATACAAAAGGAATGTTAGTAGTTTGCTCATCAGGCCTTCAACAGACGTGAGAGTAGATCATAGTAGGAATTCTTTAATGTAAATGTGACTAATACGAATTTTTTTCAAAAATTTTTTTTTTTTATGTTGTAACTAATCGGCTTCTGTTGGGCAAAGTGTAGCTGAAGCCACTCGAATAAGGTTTTAGTAAATGTGTGTGGTGTATTATTTTCCCTCCAAACACAACAGGTTTGACTGCTATCTCAAATATCAAGCAAAAATTGTTATAGCGTTAAACAGTCATTCAGGTGGTAGTTTGGGAACAGGAGTGCGGAAGCAGAATTTCTTCTGTTTCCAAAACCGAAAGCTCATCCCAAATTTGAAGCATTGTATAGTGTAGCTAAATAGGGATAATAAAACAAGAACAAAACAAACTGAAACATCTGAATTGCTGTTTAAACCTGTGATGGTATCTCTTACATCTGTCTGGAAATTCTTTTGTAACTTCAACAGACACCACTAACCTTCATCGTGAGATTATTATTTTTTTGCCCGGTTTAAGAGCAATTCCAAAAGAATGTGCTCCAAAGTAGAAATGAATGCATTCTAGCAAAATATGTGTATTAAGAGATGCGTAAAATAAATTTTTTAAAATAATAAAAGAATTAAAAGTAAAACATAGAAAAATAAAAAAATAGAAACCCTCCAGACACATGAGATAATCCAGTTATGAGATAGGTATTCACAAATGAGAGTTGTTCATAGGTTACCTGGTTTCCATAGATGAGATAGTTAGTGGTCAAGCAAATGCAGCATGGGTAATAGTAGAAATAGCAGCAGTGGGAGTATTGTGAGTATTTGATCCGTGCCCAGTAGAAAGCACTATAACCCTCTCCTTAACATAAAGCAGTTCTATAGAAATCTATAGAACACATTTGGTGTTGGTTCTTGCTGCTAATTTAGGTTGTTATTGGTGTTTAGTTAGGACAATAAAACTGTGAATGCATGTTTATTTATGGTTTAGGCAGATAGGGTTTTTCTTTTTGTTGACTGGGGAAAAGCTCAAACTGCAAACATTTAAATTAAAACATACAGATCCTGCAGTGCATCTGTTGCTAACATGTTTTTTTTTATTTTTGTTGTTGTTCCACTAGGCCCTACCAGCATGGAGGAGACATGCTGGCAGCCATCACAGACACACTGAATCAGTGCTCCCGGAAGGACCAGGCCACTCCAGCAGCGCTGGCTCTGCAGGGCCTTCATGAGCTGTGCAGGGCTGAGGTTTGAAATCCAGCTTCTATCCTACAGAAGTTCTTCTTCTTCTGCTTTAATGGCTAACCTTAGGCAACTCACACCAGGAGGCTCTGGTCAGCAAATACTGGTCAGATTTAGGATAAAGCATGGCGAGGCAGCTTACAGCTACTATGCTGAACTCAGCTGGAACAAAGTCCCAGAAGATATTAGATATGCGTGCACACATTTAGACACACACACACACACACACACACAGTCACTCACAGTCACTCAGACAGTGCAGACTAAAAACACTTCACTTTCAAAACAATTCCATTGTGCCTTTAGCACTTCAGCATTCCACCTGTATTTCTTTTACTTTATTCCTAGTCCTACCATTTTAATATTTTTATTTTAATACAGCATTATGAAATCTCTCTCACATAGAAAGTTGTGCGTTATGAATAAACCTGCCTTGCATTTTGCTAGATCTTTGCTGCCTTTGAGCAATCCCAGCTTGTGAAATTCAGGAGCTGAAAATTCACAAATTCAGCAACTAGTCAGGGAAATGAGTCATATTATTGGCAGCCCAAAAGTGGTAGCTAACGTACAATAATTCCTAGTGATAAATCATTTGCCATAAAATGCAGTAACTAGAGGTGGACGAAGTACACAAACCATGTACTTGAATTTAAGTAGAGGCACACTCTGTAAATTATTGCTCCAGTAAAAGGAAATGTGCTCCATTTAAAAGTACGAAAGTATTTGCCTTCAAATGTACTTAAGTATTCAAAGTACTATGGTTTATTATGGCTATAATGTTGCTATTATCATTTTTGTAACAAGACTTAATCAAGGAGTTTCTTCCATCATTTATTCCTCTCTAAACGTTCTGCTTGTTGTTGAACTGAAGCTGAACTGTATGTTGGTAAAAAGTAGATACCGCCAAGCGCCAATCAAAACAAGTTTAAAGTGGAGCGCGCGCTCTACCCTGATTGGTGGTTTGCTGCGACCAGTTTATTCACTTGTAAATAAGAAGGAACGACTTTTCACAAAATGTAGTTGAGAAAAAATGAAAGCTATTTGACTTTGAAATGTAGTGAAGTAAAAGTCTATATATACTTCAGTAAAGTACAGATACATGAAAAAGCATCTTAAGTACAGTAACAAATTGTATTTACTTTGTTACTGTCCACCACTGTTTAATACAGACTACCAAATAAATACATAGTCATTATACTTTTCAAACGAAGATCCTAATGTAGCACATGTTTCTCAAGCCTTTAACAAAAAGGTCAGTAAGGACCTTTTTGGACAGTATTTTAGATTTTTAGTTTTTTGGTGTTTTGTCCTCGCCTTCACACACAAAAGTATTTAATAGAGACCACATTGTCAGCTATTTATCTAAACTAAGTGATCTGCTTTTAAAAGTAATTCAATTATTTACCAGATGTTCCCTTAGATGATTAGGAATTCTAGATTTTTTTTAGAATTCAAGAACATCAATGAGCCCAGGTACTGCTGCAGGTTCAGGAGTTCTGGGGTGAAATCCGTGTTCCAGTTCATCCCAAAGGTGTTAAGTGGGGATGAGTTCAGGGATCTGTGCAGGACACTGGTGTTCTTCCAACCTTCAACTCATGTACCATGTCTTTAAACCCCCTGTCATCAGGGGCATTGTCTTCTTAGAACAAAAAGGGACATCTTAATGCAAAAGACAGATCCTGTACAATTGTGTGATTCCATGTACATATCGTTGTGATGGGTAGTTGTCCACAAACATTTGGCCATATAGTGTATATTAAACTCGTGTATGTTTACAATATTTTGGTGCATATATTGAACCCTTATTATTCACTCTGATCTAAACCAGGTGGTTGATTTGGGCTCCACATGGAAGGCGCTTTCACCCAAGCTGAGCTGTGAGACGAGACCCCTGGTGTTAAAGTCCATAGCTGAACTTCTCTCCCTGGTGCCCACGCTGCATGTCAAAACAGAGCAATATGAGGTCAGGCTACTATTTTCTCTTTTGCTTCGACAGTATTTTATAATCCATGTTATGATGAGTTTGCCTTGTGCTTTATTGTTTTATGTAATAAAGTCCTGCAATGCAGTGAAATTGTCCTCGATTTCTTTCTTTCTCAATTTTTTTGATTGTGTTGTATAGAATTTTAAAAGTGAAGTGGTCAGTATTCTATGGAGCTACACTCTGAGACAGGTATGCGTCATTGTGTTATTATTTTCTACTACTGTGTAGTATTTTCGAATGCAGTTCAATTCAGTATGGTATTTAAATAGCTGCTATTTGTATTGAACGTCTTTTTCAGGATGCTGAAGTGGCTAGCAGTGGCTACAGAGCCCTGTCTGAATTTCCTGAATCCTGTCACTCCATCTTGCACCTTCCTGAGCCAGTATGTATCCACTCACCATATTTAAAGATTTGAAGCAGGGGTCGTCAACGTTTTTCCAGTTCAAGGACCCTTTAGGCGATAGTGACATGGGGCAGGGACCCCCTGATACAAAATGTGTCAAACATAGCCACTGTTATTAACAGAAACCAATTATTATTACACTGGTTATATTTTAATAAGACAATTAGAACTATGTTGTTGTTGTACACGAATCATTGTCTGTATATTTTCAGATATTTTCCAAAGCATTTAAAAAGATTTATGCATCATAACAAAGATATATATTTTGCAATAAAATCACAATTTAAGTTGTTCCCAGTTGTATTTTTTAGTATATTTGCAGTTTCATACATTTTCCTTTTACCATCATGTGGACTATTATACATTCACATGAACTTTAGCTTTTAGCTTCTTTTTTTTTGGCTACTTTTTTATAGAACTTTACTGACAGGTACATAATACATTAACATCAGCATCATCTTTAACTTGGATAATTAAGTATTTTATCTTTGCTGTTTATAATTTTTTTCAACAAAAATGATTTGTGATTCAACATTAATTAGCGGACGCCCTGCAGTACCTTGGGTCGCGGACCCCTGGTTGAAGACCAGTGCGTTAAAGCATACACTCATACAGGTTTTGTAATACTATATTTCCATCACGTTTATTCGCAGGCAAGACCCGAAGGGAAGCCGCCATGTGATCAGGATGAGGAAGAGAAGGAGAATGAAGAAGAAGACCTTACTGTTCCTGGCACTTCATATATAAACCTTGTTAGTCTCACACTGCAACCAGTTTTGCCAGGTATGGTCATATCTTAACCATGAACTTAAGGAAGCGTGGACTGTTATCACTAAATATGGATATACAGATCTATAGTAAAAGAAAACAAATTCACGAAAGATGACTTTCTGCCCTCGTGGTCTAGAAACAAATGTATTTGTTTTGGCATGGTAGCTCTGTGGTGAAGATGTCAGACTTCATATCGGAAGATCATGAGTTCAGAGCTAAAGATACCAAGCTGCCACTACCGGGTCTTTGAGAAAGGCTCTTAACACACAGCTGCTCAGGTGTATAAAAGAGATAACTATATCCAGGCTTTTTGGATAAGGGCATCTGCCGAATGTCATGAATATTGTTCATTGTAAATATGTAAATATTGTAATTATTGTTATTGTTCATTTCCTTTTAATTATACAGTCAAAGGTTTGTGAGCATCTAACTCTCATAGAACATGTGTTCCTTCCCCATATTGTTACCCCAAAACATTCTTCTCCTGTTTATTTTGTAATAGTAATGTTAGCATTAATCAAACATCCATCATCGATAACTGATACCAAAAAAAAGGATGTCGTTTTCCCTCTATAAAAGCTTAGGGGAAAACCTTGGTATCTTGTTTTGTCTCCTAAAGAAAAGCATAAAAGCTTATGAGAACACGCAGGTCTGCCGTTATCAAAACAGCAATAATCTATCATCTCCTCTTACACTGGAACACAGGATGAAAGGAAATACTCTGTGAATATATCAGTAAGTCGGTGCATGCCTCTGAGAATAGTCTTAATAGCCATAATATGTATTTTAGAAGTATTTATATATACTATAGTTTGTTTCTATAGTTTCATGCTATTGTTTGATTTATTTATTTATTTGATTTAATTTGTTTACCATGTTCTTGCTATTCGTTAATTGACTTCATAAACCGACCAAAGTGTTTTGAAGAAACAGACGTTTGTGTTTGTTAATGAGGTATTGCTTTTATTTAGTAGTAATAAATAAGGTCAATTCGACTTAAGTGAAGCATTAAAGAATATATTTGACCCGACTGTTTGCTGCTAATTAAGTCTCATATTAATTAACTTTTCTTGCAGTGGTAACTGTAAACCAACTAGAGTTAACAAGCAATTTAAATTATATTGTTTACAATATAAGGGGGGGGGGGGGGATTGAGCCACATATTGCGATTCGTTACAGCTCGATTTAACTGTTTAAACAGCTTTATTTCGGTGGAAAAAGACGTTAATTTTCCTCATACTGCACGCATCATTGTACACAGATAATTTCCAGAAAAGGGCTGAAATTAAAGTGTCATTAATAGTTTTTTTTTTCTTCATCATTAGAGAAAACAAAAGTTTATCACAGTTCTTTAAAACAAAAAACTTTTTATTAATGCTAAATCTTTAGAATTCACACAACCGCACTGACTACGTTTTTAACACTACATTGGTGTGAACTATTGAGTAAGCTGGCCAAGCTGAAAATCCCTTTAGCTTAAATGGCTAGAAAAGCCATGGGTTAAGATGGTTAAGGTTCTGCTCTAGTGACCTGAACTCTCCAAGTTCTTCGAGTTTAAATCATAAGATTGACAGTGGTGGGTGATTGAGCAAGACCCTTAACCCTCACTTGTTCAGCGACACGCTTGAATTCTATTATGCCTCACTTGTGGATAAGAGGATCTAGCAAATAATGAAATCAATGTTGCAACTCTGTCAGATCTCCAAAAAAATAGAAAATAAGATATGCCCTTGCAGTGCAAAAAATTCTTCTCAACAAAAATCAATAATTAAAAAAAAAAAAAAACACTTTCTTGAATAGCATCTTCAAAAACATAGTCCACTGTGCCCACATTCACTCCACACTCTTATACTGAGGATTTTGAAAACATCTATAAGCTCCAAACAATCAGGCCTTTTTCTTTTTCTGCTCTCTGTATGGCACCTGTGCTGACATGTTAATGATGATGTCTCTAAATCCTGAATGGCAGCACAATTTAAGTGCTGGTCGCTTTTCTGCTGAATGATTGAATGCTGGAAAATACATAGGACAATGCCAGTTTCCTGATTTAATACATTCGGTATGTTTTAACAAACCAATAACCTGTGCCAGCATTTCTAATGATTACTGATTATTGAGAAAACGAAGAATAAACACTCTGGGTTTTGAATATTGAATATCATAGCTGGCAATGTCCTGTAAAACCAGTAAAGAAGGTCATCTGGGTTTCTCCTGTCTGTGTAGAGACAGTGTTTGCTGTAAGCCAACGAGGTCAGTGCATTTACTCCTGTCAGTGTGTAATTCCCTTCATACAAAGTGTTCATTCACCCAATAACAGGCTTTTTGTTTCCCCCTTTAATCTTATTACATCTTATGGCAAGCTTAGGGTTTAGTGCCTGACATCACATACAAGCTGAAACAGGTTAAAATCTGGCAACAAGGAGAAAATCCAATGATGTCTATTGGAGAAGAACTAGAGGGTGTGAGTCATGACAAAATCCACAGAATAGACAAGAATGAGGAGAATTTGATAGAGATTTGATGATTAACTAATTGTTACCTGTCTGTTTTTTCTGCAATTTGATAATGTGGGGTTTTTTTTTGTTTTTTTTTGGAATATTTATTTATCCTAATCAAACAACTTCTATATCAACAGCACTTGAGACCTTCTTAACAGCTCTTATAAGACAAGAGATGAGCCAAATGCCCCGTGGAGTGTACCATTTAGCTCTGAGAAGTGGGAACTTGCGCTCGGACCAAGGCAAAACTGTCGCTGGAGTCCCAGCCTTCATGCTAAAAATGTATGAGAAGAACAAGCAACCAGGTCTGAAATCTGGTCTCGCAGGTACAGATGCTGGGACTTGGAGGTCATAAACGAAAAGCTCACAGTGAACAAATACAATTTTTTACAAACTTTTATATGTTTATATGTTTACATGTGTTACTTTTGGAATTTGTAATGATCAGAAAGATGACTCTTTGCACAGACAGTGCTCATGAGATCTTTAAATGAGCTGTGCTTATTGATCACATCATGAGAATGGCAGGCTTCAGCACACCTTTTGAGTAGTATTTGACTTGTTCATTTCAGCTGGTTTGCTGCTGTCTTACGACCTTCCTGTTCAGACTGACAGAGATGGACGACCTATTAACCGCTTCATGGTCAGCAGAGGGCGGTGCTTTCAGCAGATGTTAACTACCCTCATCCATGAGGTAGTACATCTGGTGCTTAAGTGTACTAAATTAAAAGATGTGTGTGTGTGTGTGTCGTCCATCTCTGTCAGTCT
>JAAIIK010000058.1:1256605-1277214 GCA_014706435.1 Silurus glanis | reverse complement strand
TATATATATATGTGCACATTACAGGATTCCGATGCACGGTGTGAAGGCAAAGAAACGCCGATGCTTTAGTGATGAAGCTGTTTTTAATCTGTGCTGTGCAGAATTACGTTTAATTTTTAACCATATACAGAGAGAAAGTACTTAAAACTTAATACTTAATGATTTAATTGTAATATCTGTAAAGCCAGCTGTCGCTCTGTATGAAACTGTATTTTACTATGGTCACAGCTGTTTATAAAGCAGCATGTTGATTTAGAACACACAACAGCCAATCATAATCAAGTATTCAGATAGATTATAGTATAAATTATAAATGATTTTTTGACTGTACGTGAATAAAAAAATTAAAATCTATTTCAAATTACTTTAAAACCGGTAAATGCGCAGTACAGTGTTTTTAATGTCTTAGTCTGAATTGATCCCAAACTTTTTGGAAACTTTCTGGTGTTTTTTTTTTTTTTTTTTTTTTTTTTTTTTTTTTTGTCTGAATCTTCTCCACGCCCCTCACTGTTTGCTCCCCGTTCTGCCATTTCTTTTATTCCACAGTGTCTTGTGTTAACCGTCCATTGTGTGCCAAAGTTTAGCGGGTGGTGTGTCAATAATTATGGTCCGTGCGGAAACACATCCCTCTGTGTGTAGTTAAATGGACTAAAAGAAGCATTAAATTACTCGAGTAACTCGAGGCAATGTTTTAGTGATAGAGGTCTGTGATATAATGTAAAAACGTCCTTTTACCCCATATCTCTTCACCTCACTTATCTTTCTTTCCATACATCTGTCAGGTGAACATCCAACCTTCAGAGTGGCACCGCTCTCTACTCCTGCCTCAGGCTTGGCGTGGCTTTATGAACCGGGCATACCAAGCTGTCCTACAGGTGTGTGTGTGTGTGTGTGTGTGTGTGTGTGTGTGTGTGTGTCTGTCTGTGTATATATGCAAGATGACACGTTTGTGTTGTGTTTTGACCTCTTTAAGTCGATCTCTCAGTACTCCATCAATCACGTTCCTAAGCGCACTCACAGGACCACGAAAACGGCAACATCAAAGAAACAAACAGAGCTGAAAGCTGAGTATACGTCCAATTGTAGTTAATTACTGCTCAGTGTCATCAGAGTGCCAGTGCAGACATGAAGGTGTTGTTACTTGTAAAGAGAAATGCCTACAGATCTTGTATTGACAGACATTCCTTCTCCATGAAAAGGTCACTGTTATAAACTAGGACTCAGGTTAAGAAAAAAATTCAGTAGCAATCTTGCTTGAGGATTCTTAAGCACACACAAGTGCTGCTGTCTTTTTTTTTATTTAAGAAAAAAAAAAAAAAACCCATCTGCTTCTTTATAGACTCTACTTGAGCTTTAAGCTTTGTCAATCATAATATTGTGCACCCATCTGCTCAGTGATTGCATACTAGATAAGGAGATGAGGATTCTAATTATTCAGTCTGCGATGCTTAAGAAGCACTCATTTCATGTGTTACAGTACGCTTATAGTCAACATCTTAGAGTACATTGGGGTAATTCATGAGTTTGTTGCGTGCAAAGGATTCGGTGTTCGTTGTCATGATCGCTAAGATTGGCACTTTCTCAGGGGCGTAAGGCTGAGCTGGAGATGCTGCAAAAGCAAGGGAAAGGGAGTCCTGAGGAGCTACAGTATAAACAGCACTGTGCCTGGCTCTGGTGAGTCTGGAATTGTGCAATACAGAAACACACACACAGAGCTTTTTCACCATGCCAACTTCAATCATTCCCATCCATTATGCCTAACACTAAGCCTTGTTATCTTTATCTCAAACATTCAGGGCAAGCTGACTTTCTGGAATTTATTAACAGGATAATATTAAGAAGTATTCTCATAATAGAACTCTCCCTGCTGTTGCCACTGTAGAAGCAATAATGTGTTCATCTTTTCTAGCATTTTTTACACTTGGAATTGCCACAAGTATTGATATTTCTGTTCCCTCTATTTGCCATTATATCCCTTTATTGAACAGAGGCTTCTTTAGCACACATCCAGGTTTAAAATGCACACTATATAAAGCTTAAAGAAGTCTCTCCCACAAACACGCACTATATTTATCTTTCTTTATATATTTATATTTGTTGTGTTTCTTTCGCCACCGCTCTTGCAGGCATTTTGGCACCATAAATGATTAAGATTGTCAGAATGAACTCTAATTACATTTATTAACACTTTTTCAATTATTAGTTCAGAGAAGGTGTGTGTTTTATGATATAGAAATCCTTTGTTTATATGATCTTAGTTATTTGTTATGTAGGAGGGAAAGGGCACAAATAAATCCATGTTATTTTATAGTCATTTACAAACTTCTTACTTTTTTCCCTATGACATCATAATTTAAGTTATTAAGTTTAAATAGATTTTTCATTGAAAAAGAAAAAAAAGAATCCTACATACAAGCCATCACAGTTTTGTGCATCAGTTACAAGTGCCATTCTACTGTGAATATAGTGCATCAGCTAGGTTAGCGATCATATTTTCCTAAACTTTTTGCAATACGCATTTAAAATGCTTGTCAAAAGTTTGAAAACGCCTAGTATTTCATTGTTTTAGAGACACATGAATGCTCCTTTGTTTATATGCAACAAACTGGGTAAAATGCAAAAAACACAAGAATTGAACAGTTCAAAATGAGTTCAAAATGTGACATTTTTTGGCTCTAACAGAAGAATGTATGTAAGACAGAACAGGAGAGAAGACGTTAGTAAACTGCCTCACACCCACAGTGAAACATGGAGGTGGAATCTTAATGGTTTGGATTTGTTTAGGAGCAGAGAAGAATGTAGACTTATTCCAGATAAATTGAAAAACTACATACAACACCACAATGACCCAAAGCGTAAATCTACACGTAGGCTCTGTAAGCGTTATTTAGAGACAAAACCGTCAGCAGGACTGTTATCAGCCATGAAATGGACTTCCCAGTCACCACACCTAAATCCTACTGAGTGCTCTGGGATGAACTGAATCACAAGGTCAGAAAGAAATCTCCAACTAACGAAGTAACTGCATTAATAATTATCCACACAAACAAAACTGTGTAGTGTATGTGTGTGTTACCTAGGTTACCTAATGAATAATGGCTGAGGTTGTTGAGTAATGGGAATTTGTAGAGTAGAGGGGCGGTGGGTCATGTGGGTGGTATATTTGAAGTCTGGTCTGTTACCTTGACCCTTAAATCGTTGCCTGTAGGGATGAAAGCTTGACCCATGTTTCTGCTTCGTGCAGTAAATCAGCTCTAATTTGCTCTCTTCCTCTCGTCAGGGTCAGGGACCAGCTGACTGATGTGGTGAAGGCTGCAGCCAAGTGAGTAACAGAGGCTAATGCTGTTTCCCCCCCTATTAAAATCTCTCTAATCCTCATTTGTGACCTGTGTTCTGAGATTTAAAGCACCCCGGGTACATATAAAGTCAACGCTTAAAGTAAGTCTAAGTAAGGATTTTAATAGTGAATTGCCAATAGCCAGTCAGAGGTTTCGGTCTAAAATAAAAAAGATAATGCAGTCCTTATGAGTAGCGAACACGTTCTGACTTTCAAATGTCAATTAAATAAAAACTCAATAGCAGAGAAAAGATAAATAGGTATATCCATAGTAATTAGAGGTCATAATTTCTGTAGCGGAGAGTCTGTTTGTTACAGTTTATTACACTCTGTGTATGTGTGTGTTTGTTTCAGGGACAGTCCAGTGGTTCAGGGAAACTGCATCCTTGCTCTAAGTGGCCTTTCTGTTGTCCTGAGCCGGCATGAGAGCAGCCTTCCTGCCCAGAGTAATGGACAAGTCGAGGTAAAATAACGGTTCTTTATGTACTCTTTCTCTTCATTCATTCATTCGTCTTCAGTAAGTGTTTTGTGCTGGTTGTGGTTATGATATACAAAGCAATGGGAATATATGTTGGATATAAAAATGCCATTCCAACCTCAGTCGAAGTGTATGCTACTCCACTCGAAGTGTAAACATAAATGATTTTTATTTTTGCAGTTCGATTACAAGGTTGTGTGTTAACTAATAAAGTGAATGTGTAATACCAAATACAGTCAGACTAGTGGATTCTGTGCCCTGCAGGTTGGTCCAGAGATCCTACCCTCTGCCCATTGGCTGTCTATGGTGATTGACACGCTCCTCAGCATCGTGAGCAGCAGCAGTCGGCCCAAAGGGCAGGTGTTCCCCTGGTTTGTTCATGTAAGTATTGCATCAATCCTCCATATACCACTTAACCACTCATCACCGCAATCATTCTCGCGTCTTACTAGTTATGTGTGTGGGTTTGGAAACATGATATGCACAAGAATCATTAAGGTGCAATACATGCAATTTTGAAAGTTCTCTGTTCAGCTAAGGAGGGCTCTGTAGTGTTCTTTACTCGGGTAGTGTTTTAAAATCTGTATACAGTTTAACATGATATACTGTATAAGGTAACAATGTGCATGGTTTGTTCATTTTATCCAGGGAAAACTGGGCATGATGTGGCAATACACTGCTGAAGGGATTAAAGTCTATTGCTCTACAGCATACTAAGATATTCACACCCAGTGGCATCTAATTGTACTCTATTCACCTAGCAGCATGTTATGGGAGCTAGGAAGAAACCCACATGGGCATAAGAGACACAGAGTGTCTACACAGAGAGAATCAAATCAGGGACCGTGGAAATGTACTGTAGTAACAATGCTAAATAATGTCCCGAAAGTGTATCTGTAGTAAAAAATTAAACAGGGAAGTTGTAGCTATTCGGCTAAAATGTTGGAATTCTGATCAGGAAGTTGTGAGTTGAAATCCCACCACCACTAAGCTAACTGTAGATGTTTTTGTAAAACAATAAATACTATATGACTAGTCTACAAACACAAGAAACAGGAAAGAGAAAAGCAAATCATCAGTAAATGACAGGAAACTCCTCTGAGATACAGTGGTACACTTTAAGCACAGCAAATTGTTATGTACTGTGTTATACAGTAACAGTAACACTGGTTCTCTTTCTCCCACTCAAGCGTTCATACTCAGGCGAGAACACAGCCAGTACCATTGCTCGCTCCTGTGCTGCACTGGGGATAGCAATGCTAGTTCCTGTGCTGGTCACCTCACACAGGGACGCAGTGCCCTCGATACTGGACACTTTACAAGCAGGCCTGCCTGGTATGCCCACTGCAGATGACTCTCAAGCTGTGCAGTTTCACAGCGGCTTGGCATTAGGCATGCTGCTGGCCTGGCTTAATGAAGAGAAAGTAAGGTAGGTTTTACATGACCATCAGGCTCGTGTCATGTTCTCGGGTTACAGAGCATCTGATACACTACATGGACAGAAATTTGTTGATACCACCACTACCCTTAGTAAACAATTGTCCCGAATCATTTTGTATGCTGTAGTACTCTAATTATATAGCAAGGGGGGAAAGTGCCACTTTTCTGGCCACAACAATAAAATATTTTTATATTGACAAAATATTTGACTGAATATTCACTTAATCTCAGTCACCAACAGAACAAAGACTCCAGCCAGACCAGGTTGTGATGTCAGTGTTTCAGGCTTTATACTCACAGAAAACAAAGTCAAACCGTTTCATTGAAGTGTTCAAAGTTACAGCACAAATAGCCTTTTTATACTCTTTTTACAGCCTAAATAACAAACATTATTCTTATTGGTCAATGATTACCTCATCCCTAATTTTTTTTTATTCGACAACCGGTACGTCATCTGCCACTATTTTTTTTCCAAAAGGTACGGTACTTTCTCCTTCCAGTGATTTAATAGTGGCAGAGCCCTTTTCTCTTTTTTTTTTCTTTTCTTTTCTTTTTAATAATCAGGCCTGTACTGACAAGAACCGAAACTCATTGTGTTGGAGATGGAACTCCCCATAAGACTGGCAAAAAAAAAACTGCTGACCATGGATGAGACTTATACTTTCACTCTCTCACACGTTAGGCCTTACTTGTGGATATACTGGGTGCACTTTTCTTTGGGTATTCTGAGTGTTACAAATATCAAAAAGTAATACAAAAAGACAATGTGAATGTGAAATGTGAGACAATATGTGATACAATAAAATAAACCAAAGAAATATATATATATATATATATATATATATATAAAATACTATTTGAACAAGTTTTTGGATGGTTATCTGCCACGTTTGTCAATTTGTATGGATCCCCCTCAGTATGCAAGGTGGCAAATACACAGTTATTGGATACAGTTATTGATTAAATGACTCTCTTTAGTGAATTCTTTAAAACCGGCTTGCAAAACTAGATTTAGTCATCACGCCTAGTTCTTTAAACGGAACCTAAAAAAAACCTGTGTTTGTGTGGTGTTTGTAGCGATATTGGTGGGCAGACCATGTGGGAACTGCTGCTGAGCTCTTTGGAACGTCTGGAATCATGCTGCTTCAACACCCATCTGGAATACAAGTATGTCCAAATGGCTTTATTTAGCTTTGAATTGCATTTATTAATTTTATTTTATAAATGAACATGTCCTATATGAAAAAAATCTGATTTGAAGTTCTGTGAGGATTTGCACAACAGGAATTAGGGCTGCAAATAACGATTATTTCGATGGCCGATTAATCGTACGATCATATTTTTCCGATTATTGGGGGGGGGGCTATTTTTAATTAGATGTTTTGCTTATTATAATTATATTAGGGTTGCAACAACTAATCAATAAAATCGATAATGAAATTCGTTGTCAACAAATGCGGGAATAGGAATATTATTCCAGAATAAATCAACTTAAATTTAAAATAACTTAAAATATTTTGCTCTCCATAAAAAAAATATCCTGTCAAAATTATACAAGTTAGAAATATGAACATGCTGCGAAAGAACCCTGAAGAAAAAAATATATTTTTAGATTAAATTCCTTAATTACAGCCACATTAGCACCACAAATAAGACACACGTGTTTACCGGCAGTGTCAGTAAACATATATTCAGCCTCCCATCAGTTTTGAAAGGCTCTGTTTTTAAGAATCAACTTTTCTCTTCGCCATTGTGAGGTTCTAGCTTCGCAGTAACTTTACAATAGGGTTGCATACATTAACAGAAGCTCGACTTGATTGACGCAAGAATGTTCCCAGGTAGCCTAGCGTTCGGCAAGGCAGCTGAAACGCTGCATTATGGGATCTGTAGTTTGTGTGCTATCAGTGCTTTATATCACCGGGCCATTAATAACAAAAATAATAGATCTATATAAAATTATCTTGCGGGCCGGATATAATTCTACGTCGGGCCAGATGTGGCCCGCGGGCCTTAAGTTTGACACATATGATCTAAGGCATAAGAGCATTTTATATTAAACACAAGGTAATTAGAGAGTTTTATATTAAACACAAAGCAATAGAAGCATTTTATATTAAAATGCAGTAATACTGTAAAACCTGCAAGTTATGCATGACCCTGTACTCTCCGCCATTTCGTAAGCGGCTGCGTTCTCTAACCCGTAACATTAGCAGCCCAACTAACTAAATTTCATTATCGATTAGTTGTTGCAGCCCTAATATGAATCTAGAGTTTACACACTTCTTTTTGTTCTTAAATTTGGTTTCATAGCTCCAGAGCAAAACTAAGGGAACTACAACATTTTGTAAAACTTTTAGCTTGTTTTAGTCCTATCCCCCAGTATGAACATTTTACAGCTTTACAATTGTACAAATAATTCTTTGTCTGTACTCTTCCTCACTTACTACCCACTACACCCTCTCTGACTTCTTTTCATCTCGCTTTTAGTTCTGGCTGTGTTCTTGGTGTTGGCCTGCTACTCAGCTCTCTCAGTAGCAGCAGTGAAGTTGAGCAGCGAATGCGAGTGTCTGTTTCTCTGGACAGACTTCTTCAGAGTTTGCAGGACAGCGGGAGCATGGGCCGCATGCAGCAGGAGGTCTTACTTCCCACCCTAACATTAATTAAGTGTGCTAATAATGCAGCTACCTGCTGTCTATGTGTATTCAAGCATTTTTTCCACTGAAATATCCCTGTAGGTTTTGGCATATTCCGTAGCATGTGCTGGAGTGTCGGCGTTTAGTTGCGGCATTATTGACGCCAGTAAAGCTGAGGAGATGATGAACACACTACGATCCATGACTGAGGAGAGCCAGCAGGTGAGTTTATAGACAAGCCCTGGCTAAAAGCCTCAATGAAACTCATTCCTGAATTTCTCAATTCCTGAACTTGAAATCTCATTCGTTGTGTGGTGTGTACAAGGTTTGTGTATATGTTGTTTATAATAATGTGTGCAGACTCCAGGCTTTGCTTTAGCGCTGGGCCTCACTGTGCATGGCCTCTCATCCTGCGGCCATGGTAAAGCTGAGGACCTCCAGCCTCGCCTGCTGTCTGCGTGGACCAAGATCCTGCTGGCAGAGGTATTGTTTAAGTAATTAATCATTATAAAAGGTAGAAAACAAATTAGGACATCACTACTAATTTGCAAGCAAGCTAGACCTGTAATTGTAATGAATGTAATTGAGTGATGTATATTTACCTCCTTAGCCACTGTTGATTGATCCACAGCAAATTCTTATGTACAGTGACTGTGAAAAGTTTGGAAATACCTCGTTTTTTATAATTTTTTTTGAGACACATGCACATTACTTTTGTTTATATGTAACAACTTTGACATTGACCAAACACATATATACCGTATTTTTCGGACTATAAGCCGCTACTTTTTTCCCACGTTTTGAACCCCGTGGCTTAAACAACGAAGCGGCTTATTTATGAATTTTTCCTGGGTTTTGCCCGGTTTCACAAACTTCAAGCCAAAAAACTGAACCCCATAACATTAGACCAATGAAATTTCCGAACGGAAACGAAAAAACGCACCTCACCTGTGTTCTGAGCTGCACGGCATCGGGAGAAAAAACGTTTTTTTTTAAACGCACGACGATGCCAAAAGATAAACTCCCGAGAGAAATAGTTGTGAAAGGAAGGAGGAAGCGCGTTGAGTCTGGGTCAAGGGATAGCTCGCTAACTCCAGTTGCAACAGAAATATAAGCACAGACAGGTTTCCAAAACTCGTGCTTTTTTATTTTTCTTGGCAACAGCCTTACGGGTTAGTCAAAGAAACTTAGAAATGAGCATCAGAAAATAATAAGGACATATTCCTCGGTCTCCACACATGCAGTAATAGCGGAAAAATGCGGCGGCAGGCTATTCCCAAAATACCGCTATGCTCTTAAAGGAGCCACAACATATTTCACCCGTTACCCCGTGTTACAGACACTGCCTTTCGTTAAAGGCTGTGTAAAGTTCATTAGTTTCAGTGTAGACACCTGCGGCTTATAGACAGGTGCGGCTTATTTATGTTTAAAATAAAAATCTTTGTCAAATTTAGTGGGGGTGGCTTATATATGAGTGCGCTTTATAGTCCGGAAATTACGGTAACTGTTCAAACTGTTATTTTAATTGGAAAATCCTTCCTTATCGTGAATAACAGTTTTACACACACTTATCCAGTCAATAAATTTCACCAAAATTTCAGCTGAAATACATGCCTTTTAAACTTGCTAAAGGTGTTCTTCACTAGTTGGATTTTTTTCCTTTTTGACCTTGTGATCCAGTTCAGTTTAATAGGATTTAGGTGTGGTGACTGGGCAGGTCATTAGATGATAGATGAAACTCTGACTGTTTTTGCGCTCTCAATAACACTTAAAGAGCTTGGACGTATGCTTAAGGTCATTGTCTTGTTGTATGGTACAGTTGGTTCCAATCAGCTGCAGTCCAGATGGAATTACATAGTGTATAGCAGGGGTCACCAACGAGGTGAAACAGCTATTTTTGGAAAAAGGCCCGCGGGCTACTCATGTAGTCCTTGCGGGCTACCTGGTGCTCGCGGGCCTTTTCCAAAAATAGCTGTTTCCTACTTTGTTAAATCATTGTGGATAATTATGAGAAATCATTAACTTGATCAGTGTCTTCACATAGATGAATATCATTAATTATTAATAATAACATATAATAAAAGGTAAATTGAGCAAATTTGTTATTTCAGATCAAACTGAAAACTGTGTTTATCAAACTGGTAGCCCTTCACATTAATCGGTACTCAAGAAGTAGCTCTCAGTTTCAAAAAGGTTGGTGACCCCTGGTGTATAGTAAAGTAGTGGCCATGTTGGTTCAGTATTCATTTTACCTGGAATCCGTCTCCAGCCTTCCTTGTTCTGAAACAACCCTAAAACTATGAAGCTTCCACCTCCATGTGAGACAATCTGCTAACATCTTCTCTCCTGTTCTTTTGTTAGAGCCAAAAATTTGTTTTTGACTGGTTTGAAACATGCACATGCCTCAAAAATGATAAAGACGAGGTGTTTCCAAACTTTTGACATACAATGTGTTTATTGTAATATGTTTATTGCAATTGCTGTGGGGAGTCATGTTGATTTGATATAAGTTGCTAAACTCAGGATTGAGGAAAGGGTCTCAAGTTTACAAGTAGCTTACAAGTAGGCCAATCACCGTAAATTATTCGGTCTGAAATGGTACTGGTTTTATTTTTTTCATTTATTTTTTTTTTAATGAACAAGGACCTCAGTATGTTAGGAATTCTCATTACATTTTCACATATTAAAATGTTTATTGATATAGTGCATTTTTTCCTGAAGTATTCCTTCAACACTGCAATATTCTCACGATCCTAAAACTGATGGATTAAAATCTGACGCATTTCTATGGCACTACATGGGTGTGGACTAAAAGCATTTGTGTTTTGCTATTAAGTTTTATCAGATTTTCCACACAGGTATTAAGTTGTTTCATTTTTATGAATCAAGGCTTGTTACTGTGTCTAAAATCATGACTTGCTGAGTTTGCACTTTGCTCCTTATTATTTCCCTCTATCAGGGCTGTCCCACTATGCAGAGACTAGCTGCTCTAAATGGTGTGATCTCACTGGTAGGATCTGAGACTGCTTTCCTTCAGGTAGGTCTCCTCAGAACAACTCTGCTTGTTCAAACCCTTTATATTATACTGTAGCTGAAAATGATCTCAGGTGCTGCCAGGATTATCCACTGCTCATAGTGAGCAGTTTAATAAAGCCTGATTCAGCTGTAGGCTGCAGTCTTTTCTGTGTATACAAGCAGGAAATCACTTCGAAACCCATTCAGACTGCCCTAGGTGTAGCTTTGAAGCGTTACGCTATTCTTTGATTTCTTTTATTGATTATCCTAAGGCATCGGTCACAAATGAGTGGCTTTTAAAGTCAAGGCTGTAAATGTGACACTTAACAGCATTTTCTAAACAGCACTTTACAATCTGCTCATTTGCTCTCTCAGCCCCAGGTCCATTATCAACAGCTTAGGTGGTGCCCATCAGAAATGCCAGTCCCATATGGCTGCTGCCCTTTTTAAAACGCACACCTGTGCCAGCTTAGTCTTTGTGTGGCAAATTACGCTGCTCAGTGCCCACCCAATTTACACACACAGACACACGGAGCTGTCTCGCCATTTAAATGCAAATGCCACCATACTTGGATGGCAGCCAGGAAGTGTCTCCATAGTAACAGCAGAACTTGACAACGGGAGTGAGGGAAGGATCTTTTTTTTTTTTCCCCACTGCCGAACAAAAATCCTTGCGGATGGCTCTGATTACACAGTCCTCCCAAAATGATGAAAAGATGCACTTAAATGAGACCCCGAATTACTCCAGACGCGAATGTGTCATCCAAATACATTTCCCCGAATACATTTCAGTGCATTCAAAGACTCACGCTAGTGCTTATCATTTGGGGTGACACTTTTATAAGCTGTAAATAGCTGATAGTTGTTTAGGTGAAATTGCAGGTGTGTGTGTGTGTGTGTGTGTGTGTGTGTGTGTGTGTGTGTGTGTGTGTGTGTGTGTGTGTGTGTGTGTGAGAAGTGTGTGTGTGTGTGATTTGGCACAGCCTAATGGAATCCAGCTGCCAGTCGGTGCTTTTTTAAATCCTGCCTTTATGAACAGTAAGCCTGTCAGACTGACATTTCTCGAAGCATCATATTCTGCTGTCACAAAAAATGGCATACCACAATAAAAGAAATGACACTGGAGGAACATCAGCCACATCTGGGAGATTGCTCTATTTTAATATTAGTCTTCTGCTAGTAAAATTACTTTGCGCCTGCTTTGGAGAGACACATTAAATTATTGCCTGCTCAGTACTGGACTGTAAGCAAAGAGAAATCTCTGTTTAAGTGATATTAGTAGTCTAGTAGTCACCTTGGGAGCTGCTGAAAAATATTTTTTTCCCCTCTCTCTGCCTCCTGCAGCTCAAGAGTGAATCAGAGCAGTCCCCTCAGCAACAGAACCGACTAAACGAGGTCATAAGATCTATTACACAGGTGAGATGCTTTGCTGTTCTTGCATTCTCTTGTTTAATTTATTCACGTGCCAATTATACAAACATAAATGGTTTGTGATGCAAACACTTTGTCTTGTCTTTTTTTTCCCCACCTTTTTGTCTCTCTGTCTTGTTGCCCAGATTATCTCTTACTCTGGAACAATAGGGCTGCAGTCTAATGGAGCTTGTCTGGTGGCTCACCTGCATTTGGCTCACATGTCTAGCAGCCACAGCAAAACTGCAGGTAAGAGGGATTTTAATTCTAAAAAGGGACCACAGCCATGATATTTACAGCCATAAATAATAATAACTTTCTATTGAGCTTTCCATTCCCTATTTATAGGCTACTTGATTTTTTGGTCATTGAACTCTTGCCAATTAATTTAAGTGGCCAGTCAGCCAGGCTGATAGCTATGCAAATGCTGAGGTAAATATAATAGCTTTAATAATGGTGGGTTACAATTTACACCATGGTACAAAGCTAATAAATATTTAACTTTTTTATTTACTTATTAAAAGAAAAAGCAAAAAGTGTACTCCATTGAGATATGGCTTGCTAGAGCACTTGCCTCAACTTTATTGCATACCTTTAGATGAATGGGAACATTGACTGCACCCTAGGCCTACATCAGTACCTAGACTTTGTGGTTATATGAGAACAAAACTTTAGTCATGCTCCAAAATGTAGTGGAACATCTTCCCAGAGGAGTGGAGGTTATTATACAGCAAACGGGGACTAAATGTGGAACTTAAAGGTTAATGTGGAACGGGATGTTCAAAAAGCACATGCAAATCTCAGGATGGAAGTCAAAAGAGGCCTTGCTCATATACGTGTATTCTCTCTCTATTTCCTGTTAATGTTCATAGTGGTGCTAATGAGAGCTCATGTATGTCATAGTGGGCTGATAAAATATTTCTCCAAATTTGCTGGCTTGTGGTGATCAAATGAAGGGGATTCCTCAATCCCTACTTTAAGAAATTTGCAATATTAGGATATACATACATGAAACCCTACGTATATCCAAATATTGCAAAATATTTCTTAAAGTAGGGATCGATGGATATATGTATATACATACATGAAACACTAAATAAAGTTGATCAATCATACCATGAAGTTATGGGAAAGAGTAGTGGAAGCCAGGCTGAGAGAAGAGGTGACCATCTGTGAGCAACAGTATGGTTTCATGCCGAGGAAGAGCACCACAGACGCATTATTTGCTTTGAGAATGTTGATGGAGAAGTATAGAAAAGGTCAGAAGGAGTTGCATTGTGTGTTTGTGGATTTAGAGAAAGCGTACGACAGGGTACCGAGAGAGGAGTTGTGGTATTGTATGAGGAAGTCAGGTGTGTCAGAGAAGTATGTGAGTATGGTGCAGGACATGTATGAGGACAGTGTGACAGCAGTGAAGTGTGCAGTAGGAACGACAGACTGGTTCAAGGTGGAGTTTAGACTGCATCAAGAATCGGCTCTGAGCCCTTTCCTGTTTGCAGTGGTGATGGACAGGATGGACGAGGTCAGACAGGAGTCTCCATGACAGAGTACATGTGCGTAAATGAGAGGAAGGGCAGTGGAGTGGTGCGGTTGCAGGGAGAAGAGGTGGAGAACGTGGATGAGTTTAGGTACCTGGGGTCAACAGTGCAAAGTAATGGAGAGTGTGTTAGAGAAGTGAAGAAAAGAGTGCAGGCAGGGTGGAGTGGGTGCATAAGAGTGACAGGAGTGATTTGTGATAGAAGAGTATCTGCAAGAGTGAAAGGGAAAGTTTATAGGACTGTACTGAGACCTGCGATGTTGTATGGTTTAGAGACAGTGGCATTGATTAAAAGACAGGAGGTGGAGCTGGAGGTAGCAGAGCTGAAGATGTTGAGGTTTTTGTTGGGAGTGATGAGGATGGATAGGATTAGAAATGAGTTTATTAGAGGGACAGCACATGTAGGACGTTTTGGAGACAAGGTGAGGGAGGCCTGATTAAGCTGGTTTGGACATGTGCAGAGGAGGGACATGGGGTATATCAGTAGGAGAATGCTGAGGATGGAGCCACCAGGATGGAGGAAAAGAGGAAGACCAAGGAGGAGGTTTATGAATGTGGTGAGGAAAGACATGCAGGTGGTTCGGTTGAAAGAGGCAGATGTAGAGGACAGGGGGGTATGATCCGCTGTGGAAACCCCTAATGGGAGAAGCGGAAAGAAGAAGACGTACATGAAACACTAAATCTAACATCACAGGGCGGGCAGTTCTACTAGAAACACACACTGATACTTGATACTAACATTTTCACATACATTGTTTTGGTCTGTGACTCATACAGTGCCTCAAGACTTCAGCTATCTCCCAGAAAAGAGTCTCCTCAGAGCGTCAGTGCTCTACATTATTGAAGCTGGAAGGAAAGGTATTCTAGTCTTCATCATTCAAATAAATTCATTCTGCAATTCCTTGTGCTATGTTATTCTAGAAACATTCTTGTGTTTTCTTTTTTGGCTACAGGACCTGAGACTATTAGTCATGACCTGATAAAAGTAGTACTGGCTCCACTGGCCACAGTGGGCGCTAGCTTTCAATATCCACCCGTTAACTGGAGTGCCATCCTCTTGCCTCTAATGAGACTCAACTTTGGTAAACATTCCTAATTCTCGCAGTGGCCTTTTAGATTCTATGTGTGTCTGTGTGTGTGTGTCTGTGTGTGTGTGTGAATAGTTACTGTTGAATTTAACAGTTGAAATTACTGTTAGTTTTTTCCCTTGCTGTTTGTTTTATACTGTAAGATGTAATGATAATATTTATAATAGTAATATAAAAAAGGAAATCGATGAGTACTACAGCTTCTACTATTATTATTAATATAATAATAATTATTATTATCATAATAATAATACATTTTTATGTTAGTGCAGTAAATACCTCATAGTACAAGCATAAATGATCCAATAATTGAGCATGCGCTTGCTCTCTTGTGCCCTCTGTAGGTGAAGAAGTGCAGCATCACTGCTTAGAACTGGCTGCCAGTCAAACACAGACTTCCTCCAGTGCCTCCTTGTTGCTGGGTGTGTGGCTCGCACCTCCTCTGGTCCACAGCCTCAGTGTGAGTGTTCACTACTAATAATTTTTCTACAAATATGAGCAAGGTTTCTGTAAAGATATAAAACAAATATGTTTAAATGACGTACATGTTGAACGACAAACATTTATGATCTGTTATCTTCAGCAACGCACCAGAGCTCTGCTCTATGAATGCCTGGGTTCCTGGATGAAGCATGTTGCGGATGATAAGCTGCAGGTGTATGTGGAGAGTTTAGCCGTTCAGCAGTTTCATCCAGACCACCGAGCTCAGCGTATCTCTCTCTGCCTCTCCATCCTGCATGGTCTTGCTAAGGCTATGGCCCTGCCCAACCCTGCCCAGAACTGCTGGACTACGCTGTGTTCCACCACTGAGAAGATTTTCCAACTTTTACCTGATCGCATACAGGTATGACCACATAGTCTCTATATAGCGGCAAGTGTTGTGACAGTGATAACTTGGTTGTAAAGAATAGTATTTTGCATTGATTCGACTTTGTGTCATTTAACTTTCTATAGGAACATGAGGTGAATCTGTACGAAGGGATTTGTTCCTGTTTGTCAGAATTGAGCGACACACAGATTGACAGAATTGTCAAAGTCACTGAGGTATAAAGAAAACCACATAAAAACATTTCAAACAAGCACAAATTGAATCAGGTCATTCCTCAAAAAATATAAAAAGTAACTCTTTTTGATATGTTGTACAAATGCTTTTTTATGTCTTTACTATTAAGTATCCACTGAATCAGGTTTTCTAATATAGATATAGTTATATTTATATATTTTCATGCCACACGTATATTGTTAATACCTTGAACAATTATGTGCAATAATATTAGTGCAATAATAACAATTAGTTACATATACAATCTCTTTTATAAGTATTTTTTCTTGACTTTCTTGCCATCTGTTTTTCACTACAGCTACAAATTCCATTTCATGCTGCTACACATTTCATTACAATTTGCTCCTCATTTTTCACATTACAATATATTCCTTAATATGTATATTTATTTAATTATTGATTTATTTTTAAATAATCTATGCAAATGCAACCAAACAATTACCCTATGGGATCGGTGAAGTATTCTAATTTTAAAGCCAAGAAATTAGCATGAACTCTGCTTTAACTGTGCTGTGCTGACCTCTACAGGCCAATATGGAGAAGACCGCCTTCATTCTATCCTACTTAAGTTCAAGAGGTATCATTCCACTCCTGGGCCTCAATGACATCATCAGTACCATTTTACAGAAGGGTAAACCGGAGCAAATCAGCTGGCTGCTAATGCAGTGCTTCTACCAGTCACGTCTGGCCTCTAACCCTAACACAGGCAAGCCAAATATTTCATCATAGTGTGCTCAGTAAATCCATATATTTCACATTTACTTTTTTTTTTGCAGAGGATCTTGAAAAGCATTATAAAGTTCAGTAAAAAAAAAAAATGTTAGTGGGGCTATCTAGAATTCTTTCACAGCAATCTGGTAGCAGTAACTGGATGTCTAATGGAGCCAAAATGGTATAAAGAGAAATGAAATGATCTTACAGTACGACCAGAATGGTGAAAAATCATACTTGGCTAGCGCCAGTGCATTTTTGTGAATACTGAGAGCTAAGGAAATATTTGTACATTTGTAGCTTGGCTTCGATTTAGTAGGGAACCCATGGGTGATATTAGGTGCCATAAATAAACCTTCCTAGAAATAATGGTTTTAACAATCTGTTCTAGGACTCTATAGAGCCATTAATCATCAATATTCACTTATTATTTCATAATAAAGGACTTTGAAAGACAGGCTTCCCTACAAATTAACTAACAGTGCTTACCTACGTGTACAAGTTGTCTCATGTGTATACTTTTATTGCCATTAGGTGTGCCCAAAAGAATGGAGTGGCTTCTGGAGTTGATGGGGCACATCAGGAATGTGCTATACGGAGCACCTACTGTACAGTGCAATAATGCAAAAGAGGTATCTAATAAAAACAACTATCCACTAGCAATCCTAGTTTTTGGTCATCACTATTGAAACTATTATAAGTAAGTTTATATGTTTTACTGATCCCCTATATTTCCGAGGCAACAGTTAAATCCACTATGCAAAAAAGTCAATAGGAGGTAACTAGAGAATGAGAGAAATCTTTACATCGTTGTGCACGAGCACTTTAATATCTACTTCTATAATATGTGATAAACCTAAACAGATTCTCATCCCTCATCATAGGGCGCCAGGTTCCTGATGGATGTTTTTGCAGCTGCAGTGGTGTCATGGGCAGACCACTCCATGCCTCTTCTCATCGGCATCCGAGGCCAGTGGTTTCCATGGCAAAAGTCATCCGAGCATTTGGACTTGCCCCATGACCTCTATGTGAACACTGAATCCACCAAGGAGTTGGTGAAACAGTGTGTGCTGGCAATGCCATACAGCCTAAAGCATCTGTTAACCAAAGAGCCATGGAAGGCCCATTCACAGAAGGTGTTGAAATAGTGATTACTGACATATAATTCTTCACTAACAGATAATGGGAATGAGGGATAGTGATTCATAATAATAATAGGTGATCACTGAATTTGTGACATTTAACATTCAACAGTCAATTCCTCATTATAAGAAATAAAACTAGATGAAGACTTTACGGGAAAATAATCAGCAAAGCGGTGTGTTGAAGCTTAAATTGTTAAAGAAACCCTTCTGAGTTAGATGTTCATATAATAGTACTACTATACGCGTATTATTACTATTACTATTATTACTACAACATAATAATGCTGAATTGTTTTTTCCTACCTCAGCTATTACCCTTCTTCCATGCTGTAAATAATTGAATCTATCAGCCTGGAATATTGAAATGATTCTTTTCCTTTCTTGATTTTCTCTCAGTTCATTGACTGGCTCTTCAGCTTAACAGAAGCTCCTGAAGATTCTTTATCACAGATGGCAAGAGGTGAGATACCGTTCATTTGTAGTAGCAACACATCCAAATCTGGTGGTAATTGGTATACCTCATGAATTCAGTGTTTAAAATGTGGTAAAGTGTTCGGTGGTATCTCTCATCCTTAACCAGCTTTCTTTTTTTTCCCCTTAGCGGCTCTACTAGCATTGAAGTCTACATCAGAGTTTAAGAAGAAGACAGTGTGGACGAGAGCATATGGCTGGTGATCTTCATTCAAGTACTTCATAAAAGTACACACTATGGCAAAGAATATGGTGAAATACGAATCTTTTTAATGGTCTTAACAGGAAATCAATGGTCGGAAAATGAGCAAGAATTAAACAAACGCACTCCTGAGGCCCCCTGTAGCACATTTGCCTGTTTCGTTTTTGCTCCAGTGAACTGTACTGGGATGAAAAGCTACAAACAGGGAAATTCAATGACCATGATTGAAATGTGTAAATCAAAATTCAGGCTCGCAGAAGTTTTCAGATGCGCATGAATTGTTCGAAGCTCATCAGCTCTGAATGGAACAAAGACTTTTCCTACTGTAGAAAGCTGTTCGTAAGTTTAAACACGAGGCTTAAACATGTAAAGAAATCAAAAGGAAAAGCTCAATCTCAATCTATTCTTTAAATTCCAGCTCATTTCCTGACCAATGATTTGCTGTTAAAGACCTTGAAACACAAAACATTTTTGTTATATTGGATTTTTCTTTCCCACCCAAGTGGCTTAAAAAGTTGTTTACAAGTAAAAACAAATAAATGTTCATGTTGATGCAATGGTTAAGACCTAAAACAGCAAAGCTCTTCAGTAAAATAGAAAAGCTCTTCCATGCTTTAAACAGACCTGCAAAATATGAGCATGTTTTCGGTAAGTCTCTCGTACAGCAATTTCAATGTACTCATGTATTATTCCAGTGCCCAGCTGACATCATTTAGACTGTTACTATGAAAATGTGCAAAGTTTATTGTCATTCCGTTAAATTTGAATTGCCACACTCTATGTTGACATCCCAGGCATACCAGATCCCTTTAGACCTAATTTCCAAATGTCAATGGGTATTTTGGAATTATGTCCTTTTCACTTTCACAAAAAGAAAAAAAAATATTTTTTTGCAGCAAACATGGCGATGTGTCATCAATGTCCTTAACATTTAGTCCCTTTTCATCTTCTTATTCCAGTTCTCAAGAGACTGACTCCTTTCTTTGAGTAGGTTTCGCACTGTCAAGCCAGAACCTTCGAAACACAAAGATAAAGGCATTTATTTAGGAGTCCTATCTGTCTTGTTTAATAATAAGTGTTTTCAATAAATAGCACAGAGGTTCTCACCTGCTGCCAACAGAGGGATGTAAGCCATTAGAAGGTATGAGAAATGGACGTAGACAGAAACCGGTGTATTTAGCTGAAAAGAATACGTGCCTTGTGACTCATAATATGGCATCGCCAGTACAATACTGATTCCTGTATGAAGATCAAACACAAAATTAGACTTTTAGACTTTCATGACAATATCCCAAACTTTCAATGACAAAACTCTCAAAATGACTAGACTATTAGTAATATTAGTATTTTTAGTATTATTATAATAAATCTACAAAAAGAAATGAAATATCCTCAGAGAAAGAGTGTCATTGGAGGTGTAGTGTATATATTTTCTCTTTTATGCTTTCGACATTTTCGACATGTTAGTCATTTGGCTGTGGTGCAGCTGGAATGTTCTGTTATCAACATATTTCCTGAAACCCACATGCACACACTTGATGCCAGAACCAATGCTCTCCCTCAGGCTTCTGCACCACATGGTTTCCTGCTTGCTCAAATATCTGTTTCCTTACTCTGTGCAGCACTTAGCAGCTATTTCATTAAACAATGGCCTGGTTTGTGTTTATACCATCCACATGGCCACGAATCGGGTTTTTGCAAATATTTATTCTTAAGTCTGTGTAACAGTCCCATTGTAATTTGTTGCTCTGGCTTCATTTTACAGATCATATATTACCACCTATTCCTGCTTATTGTCTAGTCATTTATCTGGAGCGTATTAATAGCGGGTGCTGTCAGCCTGATAACGCCTGTCAACTTTCTGTTCTACTCTTACTTAAAATGAACTTGTAGGTGTGTTCATTTTCCTCAGATGCACAGAAATTACATTTATTATAAACAGAAAAATACTGGTGTCTTGACTCCTTGCCTCAGAAGGCTGCAAGCTCAGTATATGTATGTGTGTGTGTGTGTGTGTGTGTGTGTGTGTGTGTGTGTGTGTGTGTGTGTGTGTGTGTGTGTATATATATGTATATATAT
>JAAIIK010000058.1:1225332-1239973 GCA_014706435.1 Silurus glanis | reverse complement strand
TCTCTCTCTCTCTCTCTCTCTCTCTCTCTCTCTCTCTCTCTCTCTCTGAGCAGCTAAGTATGGTTCTAATTAAACAGCCTAAAGATCCATGAAGTTACTCAACTATGGGGAACTAATATGTTAAATTTGGGCTGTAGTTAATATAAACAGTCTGGTTTGGGCAACAGTTTGAACAGTTTTGCATTTAAGAGCCTATCACTGAAAAGCAACCCTCAACAATAATGGAACTTTAATGAATGGCATACAGTGTCACTCAGATGAGAATGGGTTCTCTTTTGAATCTGGTTCCTCTCAAGTCATCCTTGCTCAGTAGGGTTAAACTTATAGACACTAAACTAAGAGGCACTATAATATAAATTCACATTTATTTACAAATATCCTTTTCATCTTTGTAAAGTTGCTTCACAACAATGTCCACTGTTAAAAGTGCTATACAAATAAAGCTGGATGGAACTGAACATGTATTCAATTTAAAGTAGGAAAGAACATAGTTAGAAGATACAGATAAAATAATTGTCGTCTTCTTCTTTTTTCGGCTGCTCCCATCAGTGGTCGCCACAGTGGATCATCCGTCTCCATACTACTCTGTCCTTTACATTTGACTCTTTCAAACCAACTACCTGCATGTCTTCCTTCACCACATCCATAAACCTCCTCCTTGGTCTTCCTCTTTTTCTCCTCTTGGTGGCTCCATCCTCAGCATTCTCCTACCGATATACCCCATGTTCCTCCTCTGTACATGCCCAAACCATCTCAATCGGGCCTCTTTCACTTTGTCCCCAAAACCTCCTCCATGTGCTGTCCCTCTAATGAACTTGTTTCTAATCCTGTCCATCTTTGTCACTCCCAACGAAAATCTCAGCATCTTCAGCTCTGCTACCTCCAGCATCACCTCCTGTCGTTTACTCAGTGCCACTGTCTCTAAACCATACAACATCGCAGGTCTCACCACAGTCCTATAAACTTTCCCTTTCACTCTTGCAGGTAATCTTCTATCACAAATCACTCATATCACTCTTCTCCACCCTGCCTGCACTCTTTACGCCTTGGGTGGTTCCATGAAATTCCGGAGTAAGAACAGTAGCTTTGAGGATGGATTTAGACTGTAGTTAATGTCAACAGACTGCTACATTGACTCAGGACTACAGTTTGCTTCTGATCACCATCACAGTACCCTGCAACATCTTATAGCTGCAATAAATGGACATTCGGTGCAACCCAGATGAGGATGGGTTCCCTCTTGAGTCTGGTTCCTCTCAAGGTTTCTTCCTTATGCCATCTCGGGGAGTTTTTCCTTGCCACAGTCGCCACTGGCTTGCTCATCAGGGACAAACTTACACTTATAAAGAACATATTAATTTGTTATCACTACATTATTTGTGTAAAGCTGCTTTGTTAAAAGCGCTATACAAATAAAAATGAAATGAATTGAATTGAATTGACTGATCAACTTTATTCCCCTGTAGTTACTGCTGGTCTGTACATCTCCCTTATTCTTAAAAACCGGTACCAGCACACTCCTTCTCCATTCCTCAGGCATCCTCTCACCTTCCAAAATCTTGTTAAACAATCTGGTTAAAAACTCCACTGCCATCTCTCCTAAACATCTCCATGCTTCTACCGGTATGTCATCTGGTCGAACCGACTTTCCACTCTTCATTCTCTTAATCACTGCTCTCACTTCCTCTTTACTAATCCTATCCACCTACTGCTTCACCATCTCCACGTCATCCAATCGTCTCTCTCTCGTTTTACTTATTCATCAGCTGCTCAAAATACTTCCTCCATCTTCTCAACACACTCTCCTCACTAGTCAACACATTTTCATCTCCATCCTTTATTGCTCTAACTTGCAGCACATCCTTCCCAGCTCGGTCCCTCTGCCTGGCCAATCGGTACAAATCCTTTTCTCCTTCTTTAGTGTAAAACTTCCTCATATGCCTTTACCTTGGCTTTCGTCACGTCCCTCTTTACCTGCTGCCGCATCTTCTTGTACTCCTGCCTACTTTTCTCATCTCTCTGTCGATCCCAATTCTTTTTTGACAACCGCTTTCCCCTTATTCTTTCCTGCACTCCCTCATTCCATCATCAAGTCTCTTTGTCTTCCTTTCTATTTCCAGATGTCACACCAAGTACCTTTCTAGCTGTCTCCCTTATCATTTCTACAGTAGTTGCCCAATCATCCAGCACTTCCTCACCACCACAGGGCCTGTTTACCTCTTCCCTGAATCTCACACTACAGTCTTCCCTGAATCTTACACCTTTCTCCACTCTTATACGGACAAATAATAGCAAAGTAAAAATAAGAGTTTTGTAAAATACAAATATTTTAAAAAAGACATAATTAAAAAAAAACTTACTTAAGTGCAGTAAACATACTATTCTTAGGGACAATCAGCTAAATAATAGAGCAGCTCATCCAACTCATTGTGTTTGCATGGGTTTCCTTTAGGATTCTCCAGTCAGGTAATTCGATTCAATTCAATTTTTCTTTTTATTTGTATAGCACTTTTAACAATGGACGTTGTCTCAAAGCAGCTTTACACAGATAATGTAGTAAAAGATCAATCAATAAGATTGTTCTTCAGTAATCAATAAGATTGTTCTTTATAAGTGTGAGTTGGTCCCTGATGAGTGAGGCGGTGGTGACTGTGGCAAGGAAAAACTCCCTGAGATGGCATAAGAAAGAAACCTTGAGAGGAACTAGACTCAAAAGGGAACTCTGGGTGGCACCGAATGTCCATTTATTACAGCGAAATGATGTTGAGGTGTGCATTGATTGTGATCAAATGCAAACTGTAGTCCTGAGTCAGTGCAGCAGACTGATGACATTAAGCTTCTGTTACTCTGTAATTTCATGGCACCCCAGGCAGTTGATCAGAAACCATCCCCATCTACACAGAGTGGCCTCCAGAAGAAGTACATGCATTTCTACTATAAATGTGTGTGTGTGTGTGTGTGTGTGTGTGTGTGTGTGTGTGCCTGTGCCATACTGTAAACAGTGTATTTCCTTTTCAAGCCCAAACGCTGTGCTCTGTCTCTGACGATAAGAACAATATGTAATACCTCCGCCGCCCTGTAGGTGGCAGTAGGTGCAGTTGATAAAGGAGCTGCGTGTCGGCGTGAAGAACGGTGCCAGACGGTCGGCCAGCAAAAATGGCGGCGACTATGCTGAGGTCGCTCAAACAACTCGGACGTCCTTCAGCAGCGATTTTAAACAAAAATGTTTTGACTCCTGCATGCGCTTTGCTTCAGAGGAGGTAAATTACTTTGTCTACACGGTAAAATAACACCGTTTCCACATTGGTTGGTCTGAAAAACGAGCTATTGTCTAAACCAGATGAATCCGCCTTTAATGTGCTTTTGGTTTTCTGTATGTAATATTCTGGTTTAACTGTATACATGTCATGGCGATGTGAGTTTTCAGATATATAATCTGATAAAATATATGTTTCTGTGCTTAGTGTAATGTACAGTTTGTTAGGTATTTGGTAAAGTCCTAACTGACAACCTGCGCTACTGACAGTATTCTCAAAGCTCTATTTATTAATCATCCAATGAATGTATATATTTAGATATATTTTTATTCAAAGGGAGAATATAGTAAATATTGTTAGTGTATATATTAATATATTATTTTAATGCATCATTTTTGAAGTGAGACTGAAGAATACTGACCGGATGGACTGATTCTGGAAAGATTTAGTCATGCAAAAACAGGAGGAATACTTGCTGAACAGTACATTGGTATTGTATGAGGAAGTCAGGTGTGTCAGAAGTATGTGAGGGTGGTGCAGGACATGTATGAGGACTGTGTGACAGCAGTGAAGTGTGCAGAAGGAACAACAGATTGGTTCAAGGTGGAGGTTGGACTGCATCTAGGATCGCCTCTGAGCCCTTTCCTGTTTGCAGTGGTGATGGACAGGTTGACGGACGAGGTCAGACAGGAGTCTCCGTGGGCTATGATGTTTGCGGATGATATTGTGATTTGTGGTGAGATTATGGAGCAGGTTGAAAAGAGCCTGGAGAGGTGGAGGTATGTGCTGGAGAGAAGGGGAATGAAGTAAGACAGAGTACATGTGTGTGAATGAGAGGAAGGGCAGTGGAGTGGTGCGGTTGCAGGGACAAGAGGTAGTGAAGGTGGAGGAGTTTAGGTACCTGGGGTCAACAGTGCAAAGTAATGGAGAGTGTGTTAGAGAAGAGAAGTAAAGAGTGCAGGCAGGGTGGAGAAGAGTGATATGAGTGATTTGTGATAGAAGATTACCTGCAAGAGTGAAAGGGAAAGTTTATAGTACTGTGGTGAGACCTGCGATGTTGTATCTTTTAGAGACAGTGGCATTGAGTAAAAGAAAGGAGGCGGAGCTGGAGGTAGCAGAGCTGAAAATGTTGAGGTTTTTGTTGGGAGTGATGAAGATGTACAGGATTAGAAATGAGTTTATTAGAGGGACAGCGCATGTAGGACGTTTTTGAGACAAAGTGAGGGAGGCGCGATTGAGATGGTTTGGACATGTGCAGAGGAGGGACATGGGGTATATCGGTAAAAGACTGCTGAGGATGGAGTCACCAGGATGGAGGAAAAGAGGAAGACCAAGGAGGAGGTTTATGGATGTGGTGAGGGAAGACATGCAGGTAGTTGGTTTAAATGTAGAGGACAGGGGGGTATGGAGACAGATGAGCTGCTGCGGTGACCCCTAATAGGAGCAGCCGAAAGAGTTGGCACAGTTCCTCACAGAAGTTAGTATGATGTGTCTGACATCTCATAGAAAGCATCAGTGTATGTTTATATTCTGTTTATAATGACTGCTTTATAAAAGCTTTTCCAAACATGCAGAATCCTGTTCTGTTCCTTGTAGGCAGAAGCAATGGCAGCCCGATGTGGAGTGGACTGAGCAGTATGCGGGCGCAGTCATGTACCCCTCTGCCATCACCAAGAATTGGGTCCCACCACCATGGAACGGTTCGTACATATATCTGAATTTATTTATTTTTTTAACACTTCATTATTTAAAGATGCTTTTAAATGCAGTAAATGATGGTGCTTTAATTCAATTGTAAATATTCAAAAATATTAATCCTCCCAGTGCCGAAATGTTTAATAACCGAGCTAGAAATTGTTGTTTTTATGTGCAATTGGGCAAGTTAGAGAGTGTGTTTTCAATTAAGAAAAACCTTTTGTTTGTCTTCACAGACAAAGACCCTCCAGCAGAGAAGGAGGTGTCAAACCTCACTATCAACTTTGGACCTCAGCATCCTGCAGCCCACGGCGTTTTGCGTCTGGTGATGGAATTGAGTGGCGAGTCTGTGAAGAAGTGTGACCCTCACGTGGGTCTGCTGCACCGTGGCACCGAGAAGCTCATTGAGTACAAGACCTACCTGCAGGTACGACCGGGTTTAAGAGTCAGCCTGCATCTACAACACATTGCAGCGTTATTTCTGTGATTTGCACTGAACATGTGATGAAGCGCTGTAAGATTGCATTCAAGATGATGCTGTTAGTCTAATGTGCTGTTGGTTGTGTTGATGTATGTTGTTATTTTGTCCTTTCTATAGGCTCTGCCGTACTTTGACAGGCTGGACTATGTGTCTATGATGTGCAATGAACAAGCCTATGCTTTAGCAGTAGAAAAGCTGCTGAATATCCAGGCTCCACTTCGTGCTCAGTGGATTAGAGGTGAAGGACACTTAATGCAATTAATCTAGATTATGAATCTATTACCATTTTATGTACATTTTGTGTAATCCACCTCAATGATTTGACCTTAAGTGGGCTTGTCTTAATTAAGTATCTCACATGATCTATTTTAGGCTTCCTGAATAAAGAACACTATAATAAAGTAAAATAATAGTTATTTCATTTGTAATTTATTTTACACAAACTATTTTTATAATGTGAATATTTATTATTGATTATACAATAAACAACTGCAAAATAGCTCCGTGTCTTCTCTCTGCCCGCAGTGCTGTTCGGAGAGTTGACTCGCATTATGAATCACATCATGGGCATCACTACACACGCTTTGGATATTGGTGCCATGACTCCTTTCTTCTGGATGTTTGAGGAAAGAGAGAAGGTGAGAGGAGGATTGGGATTGTTTATGCTAGCAGCTGCAACATGGAAGTCTGTGGTTTTAGTTAGTTATTTTTATTTATTATTATTAATTTATTTTTTTTTTTACTGCTAGTGCAGCTGTTTAAATATTGATTTTATAAAAAAAAAAATCGTCTGAAGGACACTGATTTCTTTGCAACTGTTTGATATACAACTGTGTACCTGTTCACTGTTTAGGGAGCGGTGATGGAAAGTGTGCATTGTTTTTGTGGTCATGTCTTCATGGCTTAATATGCAAGCCTTGAAGTGTGAATTACATTTAACAACATTTAGCAACACAGAACAGCTCAAATCATATGGCTGATCGAATCATTATGCTTAGTGGCACATTTGTGATGAGCTTGTTAGACTTATTTAAATGAAGTTTAAACCAAAAAAAAATTATGAACGAAATATGCATTGTAAGGTTGAAACACTTACTCAAATAACTCAAGCAATTTGAATGAAAAAAAAAATAATCGAGGCAAATTATTCACTTCGGTTAGTCCATTTAATTACACACGGAGCATTGTGTTTCCCCTCGGACCATTATTACTGACGCACCACCTGCTAAAATCTGGAGCGCTCTGGACAGGTAAAAACAGACAAAATGCAAAATAAAAAAATGGAGGAATGGGGGGGTGGCTAAGAGAAGATTCATATGGAAGCCTGTTTCTGCCACATTAAAAAAAAGTTTGCCTAATTCAGACTTCTTTTTTTTTTTTTTTTTTTCTTTTTTCTGATTTTTTTGTTTTTTTTTTTTTTCTTTGCAATTCTGACTACATTTCTTACAATTCTGACTTTATTTCTCACAATTCCGAGTTTAATCAAGTTAATCGGGCAGGGTCACCCCCTCTGTAGTGCCAAACGTCAGGCCAACAACACAGTTAATGGTGGATGCACCAGAAATGTTGGATGTTTGCGAGAAATACAGTCAGAATTGTGAGAAATTAAGTCAAAATTACAAATGGCAACAGTATCTGCAGCTCTGAGGAGGTCTGATTTCTAACAGGGAAGAAAGGATTGGATCTGTAATAAACGGACACTGGTTCTAACACTTCCTGCCTGTTCCTTTCTTGCAGATGTTTGAGTTCTATGAGCGAGTGTCTGGAGCCAGAATGCACGCTGCTTATGTCCGACCTGGAGGAGTTCATCAGGTCAGTGCCCTGGACTTTAAAAACCTTTCCGTCTCTTTTCAGAGACCAAACTGCGTGGTTATTTTGAGAGCTGAACTGATTTCAGGTTACTGTGCATGTTGTAGGATCTGCCCCTGGGACTTATGGACGATATTTATGAGTGGTGTAAGAACTTCTCAATACGCATTGATGAGGTGGAGGAGGTATGAATATCAATCAGTTTTACAGAAAGTTGCTCTGATAGTTGATTGGTTGTCAGTGTGAACTTGGTAGATGATTTTTTAAAAAAAGAATGCCGTCAATGTCGATGGAATGTTTGTAGATGCTGACAAACAACCGCATTTGGAAGAACAGAACTGTTGATATTGGAGTTATCGGAGCTGAAGATGCTCTTAACTACGGCTTCAGGTACCAAATACAAACGCAGCGTTACGGATTTGCAGTTTTTCTTTGTTTTATACTTTTGAACTTTTAATACTTGATCATTTATATTCTCCTCTCCTCCCTTTTTTAGTGGAGTGATGTTGAGGGGCTCTGGTATTAAGTGGGATTTGAGGAAATCTCAGCCCTACGACAAATACGATGAAGTGGAGTTTGATGTGCCTATTGGAAGTAATGGGGACTGCTATGACAGGTAAGCACTTGCCTAATGCCTAAAGTTAAGGAGATTGATGTTTAAATGTGACTTTAGTAACGCAAGCTTATGCACCAGGCACACGCTAACATAATGAAGAGAATGTTTGTGTCCGCACAGGTATCTGTGTCGAGTGGAGGAGATGAGGCAGTCTTTAAGGATCATGAATCAGTGTCTGAACAAAATGCCTGAAGGAGAAATCAAGGTGGACGATGCTAAAGTCGCACCACCAAAGCGATCTGAGATGAAGGTGGGTTTAAGAATGCGTGTATAATAGTTTCACATGATATAACATGATAGAAATTATAGTACTGTGAGGCATCTAATTAAACAAGAAATGTGTCTCTTACCAAACAAACATGTCTGGAGATGACATTGCAGGCTTATCTTTTTTCCCCACACTTTGTTTTCTTTAAAATATTCATTTCTGAAATCAATTCAGAACAATGGAACAAAGAGCAATCGTGAAATTCTGCATAACACTGGGCAAATCTGCCACAGACACGTTCGACACACGGCGCCGCTGCAATGATTTGTTCGAGTTGTTTTGAGTGCCACGTCACTGGAAGATGATGTGAGATCAGGAAGTCCTTCAACGAGCTCAACCCCCGAAAATGTCAAACATTCGGAAACTTGTGCATGATGATCGTTGGAGAACAATCCAAATTATCTCACTTCCATGAGAAGAAGAAGATCCAAAGGTTGCCGTTTTGACACCATTGCATGAGCCAGCGCGAATAGCAGAAGGAGCTTGGCACGCTTCGAAACTTTTTGATACAACCTGGTACACGGTGGATATATTTATTTGAATGATTTTACAATGTATGTGTCTGATCTCTGTATTTTTGTTATTTTTGGTAGTGTGCTTGCGATGTTTGCATTTAATTCCGGTGAATGGCTTTATATACTTCTTTTTTATTATTATTTTTTTATTTTGTAGATGTCTATGGAATCCCTAATCCACCATTTCAAGCTCTACACAGAGGGCTACCAGGTTCCCCCGGGAGCCACATATACAGCTGTTGAAGCACCAAAGGTGAGTTCCTGTACTGTAATATCCTTGCTATTCTGTGGTACTACTGCAGCTGGAGTGGGGGGGGCAAAAGCTGGATGGTTCAGTTAAGTTTAATGCATTTGTTCATACTTATGAAAGAAGTCATTATATAGCAAACAGATCTTTTCCAGTGCTTTCTCCACCTTACGAAAAAGCAGTAAATTGTAACTTTTTACAGTAGTGAAGGAAAAGCAAATACTGTTTAGAGATAATGTCCTTGTGTAAAAAAATAAAATAAAAAAAGATTAAAATACTGGCTGGTGTTATAATGCATGTGATGCAGGTCTAGACATAAGGAATAATCGTAAGTGATCAGTCTCCGCAGTCAGTGTTTACAGGTAGTTTTCATGTACCCTGATACTAAACACTGAGTTGTGTTGGAAACACTCAGACATTACACCTCAAGTAGTCTAACTTCTTGACAGACACACAAACAAACTTTATATTATGGCTGACTACACGTAGTAAATGGTACCTAAAATATTTTAATATTCAAATAATTTTTTATATATTTAAATACAGACGTTCCCCACCTTACAAACGAGTTACACTCCGAACGACCGACGCAAGAGCTATAAAAACTATCAAACAATGAAATGTACTAAAACTAATCGAAATACTGTATACAGCATTTTGTATGAAGTAAAAAAATACAAATAAATTCATTCGCTCGAGTCCAGTTCGTAAAGTGAATGATTGTAAAGTGGGGAGCGTCTGTATATTAAATATATTTAATAATGATGCTGGATTTTACACAATAGACAAAACAATGCTGTTACTGTTTTTTTGAAAGAAAAAAATGTATTTAATGAATAACACACGTGTGCTGAAATGCAGATAACACGGAGAGCACATGAACAACAGTACAGTCAGAAAAGGTTCTAGAGGAAAAGGCACAACAGTAACATTGTCCCTGGCCAAGGATTTAATACTAGTGGTTGTTGCATGGCTACTAAAAATGAATGAACCCCATTACTACTTAAAATAACTGTGTACATTTTGTTCGGAAATGTGCTGAAGCTCTGTTTATTAAATTGTCAGAACAGCAAAAAAGGAAAATATCACACTAATGTCTTCAATCGTGGTCCAGCCTAAAAAACTTTATTATTATTTTTTTTTTTGGTGGGGTTTTATTTATTTATTTATTTATTGCCAGATTGTCGATCCCTAGTTCTAAGTGGAAGTGTATCTCTCTGTCACACAGAGCAGAAGCACTTAAAATTTGACCAGTGTTTTAATCCACATGATGTAAACTTTGCATCCTTCTGTGTTGCATTTCTCTCTAATTTTTTTTGCACCATGCACAGACGTGAAAAGTTATACTAGCAAAGCATTAGAACTTTTAGTGGCTAAATATTGGCTGGTTTTAGTGAAGGAGGCAGTTTCATAGATATGGCAACCACAGACCTGCTGCTTTGAAATACACTCCTGAAAAAGCTTTAAAGGTGACGTTCTGAAAATGTAAAAACAATCAAATAAAATGAAAAAAAAATGTTCTTTTAGCAGTGAAATACAGGGGAAAGAAAATGTAGGTTGCAACCTTCAAAATGATGAAGCATGTATTCAAAGGTCTTCAGATACCAGCTATCAAAAGTCCCCTGAGTTTGTGTGCAGGGCTGTGGGATTTATTGACCCTTACTTTGGGGGGGTTGTCTTGGGTTCTGTTTGACTGCTCCACATAATGGGCTTTAGTTATTTGAATATAATGTTTCATTATAAATTATTAAATACATATTTCTTTTAATATTATACTGGTACCATTTGAAGTTGTTTTTGTTTTTGACAGGGGGAGTTTGGAGTGTATTTGGTCTCTGATGGCTCCAGCAGGCCCTATCGCTGCAAAATCAAAGCTCCAGGCTTTGCTCACTTGGTAAACTCTGCTCCCTTTTTATTCATGACTGTAAACATTACTGTATTTTCATCTTACATTAAACAGATTTTTTTTTTTTTACTAATGTGGAATTTAGCATTATAGCGCTCTCTTAGACCTGTGTGTTTAATGAAAAACTAGCTACATATTACTGCTATATTCCTTATTCACATTTAAACTGCAGTATTTGTTTTGCTGTAATTAGACATTTGTTGTTTTTGTCTTATTTTTTCTTTAGGCTGGTTTGGACAAAATGTCAAAAGGACACATGCTTGCCGACGTGGTGGCAATCATTGGTAAAATTTATTTTATTTTTATTTTTTTATTTAACAACAAAACAGTTAATTGTTTCTGATGCATTAGTACCCGGTGGTGATGATTAAGCTATCTGAATACCTGAGAGGCAGTAATCACAATAATTGAACAACACAATCCTCTCCAATCAGTGCACTCGTTAGCAGGTTTTGGCGGCAGGATAGAGAATCTCCGATTGGTTATTCAGCCTAGCGAATTAATACATATAAATAAATGGACGAAAGCAAACAATAACCGAGAAAAGAGGGAACGCACCGACACTTAAGTCATTCTTGCTACTTAGCAAAAAGCTTTCAACGAATTCGTTAGTAATGATATTGACGGTTCTAGTCCTTGCGGTTTTCCTGTTTGAATGACTACTGCCACCTGCTGGTATGGGAGAGTTATGTTCTCTTACACAAGTACGGAACGTACACAATAGTTGGCCGTCTACTGTAATCTGTCCGGTGTGTTCTAGTGGAACATTTTTTGCACCGATGCAGGTGGCGCCACAGTCGGCTTTCCTCAGAGCTGATTCATTGGTGTCGGTTTGGTGTGTCCCTACCTTAAGTCCCAGATGGGTAGTTCTCTTCCAAATGTTAGCAGGCAGAGAGGGACATCACAGGGTTGGCACTGGAATGGCAATCTGCTTGCCACAAAAGGGGGCACATCAGTCCCCCCCCACACACTTCCTCATAGATCAGATTGCTTGGGGTTTAAGCACAAAGAGCTAAAAGCTTGTAATTATGTAAAAAAAAAATATATATATATTTAATTAATTTATTTCTTTTTGTAACTGAGAGCAATGGTCTTTTACCTTTTCTTTTGGCAAATATTTAGAATGTAGCATTATGCCAAAAACAATCTTTAGGAACATTACTTAATTTGATGTTTGTTTTTTTTATGATATTTGAATATTCACACATTTCTGTATATATCATTGGCTGGACTAAAGTTTTTTTTTTTGTTGCATTTCCCATTTAGGAACTCAGGACATTGTGTTTGGTGAGGTGGACCGTTAAAGCATCACAATGCCTGTTCTTTTGGCGTACATCTGTTTTGTCTTTCAATGTCACTCTAGTAATGTGTATTTGATGGACAACTTGAATCAAACCTCTCCATGTATAAAAACCTATCAAACGGAATAAATATTTTATGTCCGTGTGTGTTGCTGTTTTTACTTTCTGTATAATTTGTTGAAACAGATTTTTTTTTTAATCAAATTTATGAAGGTTCAGTGAAGTAAAAATCTCTCTTACTTCTTTGAAACTTCTGTGCCAGATACAAGAGTAATCACACTTGGGAGAAGAAACAAACATTTGTTTTAAATGCACATGAATACGGCAAGATGTAAATGTAAACGTGTGACAGAAGTGAATATCATCCACCGCTAACACGAACATGTCGGTGCATTGCAGTTGGCTATACGATGCAACGTAAACGTCTTTGTAATGCTTGTAAAAGGGTCATCGCGTGGCTCTTGTGTCACGTTATACTGTCTGTGGGGTGTGTTTTTAAAATGAAAATGTGATGAATGTAATTTTCAGGTGCACTGCGTTACACTTTAATCATGTGTATTTCATTCAGTGCGAAAATCTCAATATGATCTCTGTCCTAACACAGCTATAAGCTATATGTAACTGTGTCGCTGTAATCAATTATTCCTCTCTACTATTTCCACATTAGGACGAGTCACTCAGTGCTGCTGTAAAAAATAAAAGAAGTAAAGGTGACCCAAGATACAAATCACTTAGCACAGATATAAAACATCTCTCCTCACCTCTTATAAAAACAGTGCTTTTATTTGATATACTGTGAAAAAATAATTACATAACATTTTTAAAAATATATTGGGAAAAAAAAGATAATGAAATAAAAGAAAACTCATTAACTTCTGTTGGACGTCTGTAGAATGCTTCAACTATGAAGAACAGTACAGTAAGGTCAACATTTGCTTTCTAAGACACAAGTATACAGGATACAGTCCTACCAGCAGAATAAAAGTATTGGAGCAGGAACTTTAGGGAAATAAAGGATTACATAAAGATATTTGTACACAAAGAGATACACTCAGTCTCTCTCTCTCTCACACACACACACACACACACACTCGTACATCATTCTCCTCCAGCCTTAAATTGGCATATAAAGTGTTGGATTATAAAAGTCATGTTTTCCTAAGGCCACTCTTTTTTTTTTTGTTTTGTTTTTTTAATCAACACACATAAATCCCTCTTTTAAATCCTCATGGCGCTTCAGTCGTTTGCGATGGAAGTTGGAGGAAAACCATGTCCTCAAATGCAGATTAGGTCACGACTTCCCAAACCCGTCTTTCTCAAAGTCAATTGCTCAGAATGAACCAACTGTACCATAAGGACATACTAATGGGCAGCACAGGTAGGTATAAAGGTGCTATCTGTTGATGATGAGCATCTCGTTCTGCTGAATGCTTTTTGGCACCACACTGGACTTCAGCCAAGTAATGATGAACACAGCTCATTATTATTATTCGTTTTTCTTTACAACCGGTCGTAAAATCTTCAAAATCTTCCACTGCCGAACCTTAGTCCTTCTGCCAATTTTCTCTTGCACCGTAGATACTGTAACAATACTGCATTTAAAGAGTGCATCACACTGAATGATATGAAATAATACTTGAAATAGGAGTAACACGTGGGAAAATATTTACAAGACTCCTTCAATCGAAAGGCATCGAAACTCAGACGACAACTGTTCCGTGATAAAGAACCCATTACCAGACGGATTGTCTTCATCTTTCGCGATGGACATGATCATGATGTTTACATCCAGAAAACCCTGTCTGCTTTCATATCCATAAATCAAGTCTGAGTTTTACTAGTCAAAAAAAAAGAAAGAAAGAAAGATGCTTCCTCCGAACTTAGGCGTCTGTGTTTGGCACAAATAGCAGGTGTGTCTTTGTGATATTGTGTGTGGCAACAGTCCCCGATGTATTAGGTTTCAGTAAACCTCATATTGTAATATACATTTATATATGTA
Source organism: Silurus glanis (assembly GCA_014706435.1). Lineage (NCBI taxonomy): Eukaryota > Metazoa > Chordata > Actinopteri > Siluriformes > Siluridae > Silurus > Silurus glanis. The sequence continues at coordinate 1,225,879 of JAAIIK010000058.1, read as the reverse complement.
TAAACATTCTGCTCTCTGGTAAAGACCCTGGGAACCCAAAACTGTCAAAAAAAAAACCTGTCTGCTCCACTTTTTTCATGATGTCTTATAAGGTGACAGCATAGCAGCCTGATCTAAGATCAGTATGTGTACCTAAGGCTGGGTCGTACTTTTTTGCAGCCCCATACCCTTTAAAACGCCATTTTTTTTGGTCACCATTATTACTGAGTCCAGGAACAACAAACACAAACAAATCTGCATATTTCCTTTTTGTTTGTTGAGGTGAATATCACCTAAATAAAGACACTCTAAACGATGAACCTTTGGTCCACAATTCTTTTACAGAAATATGAAAGAACAAAAATAATTCGGTATTTTTGGGACTAGTCCAAACACTCTAGCCTAGTGTGCAAATGAGAGATTACAGGTAGATTATAAGAGTAATTATCTATGCTAGAATACTGGAATGCAGTGCAAACAATGACCCCCACTACAAAGCACCATGGAAACGAGTGGGGAATTCAGACATATACATACAAATATATATAGACACACACACACATACTAT
>JAAIIK010000058.1:1214400-1224932 GCA_014706435.1 Silurus glanis | reverse complement strand
CTGCATGTCGTTACACCCCTACAAAAGTACTTGCGATCAATTGGACAATGAGGGATAAATATATATATGTGTGTGTTTTTTACTATGATGTCCCCTTTGTGCATTTCACTAAATACCAATTGTTTGTCCCATCATGAAAAAGAAGAAAAAGAACATAGTTGTCCTTGACCATGGGTGATGGCTTCCTAAACTGGTCTCTTTTCCTTCCTATTTTTATGGCAAAAGAAAAAAAAGGTTCCAAAGTGCTTCAATATTTTGAATGATAGCATTTTGACAGAGACAACTCCGTAAGAAAAGGTTGGTGAACCATACCGTACGCTTTATTTTATTCGTTCCTATAATTGTTCTAAATGAGAAGGCTTGTCGCCCACTTCATGAGGTAGCTTAGCGATCTAGAATAACGACTAGATACTAACGAACAGGTAAAGCAGGTGAGTGTATCTGCCTTTCGTCACCTAGTGTCCAATTGATCGCAAGTACTTTTGTAGGGGTGTAACGACATGCAGAGTTCCAATCAGACACGATTTCATTGTGAAAAATGTCTAAAGTCGTGTTTTACATTTTTTTTTTGTTCAATAAAATGTTACAAAAGGTATAATATTTCAATTACAACAGTGATGTGTGATCTATTCAATCAAAATAGAACCCAGATTGCCGTTGCTGCTGTACTCAGTGTAAAAAACAGCTTGTTAGCTGATTTGCGATAAAGACGAAGATGTTTTAGGTAAAAGTGTGTGGGTTTGACGGAGTTTACATGTTTATTATACCTCAGTATTGCACACCCGCAGACATATCAAAATGAGAGCCTTGTATCGCTCGATGCATTACGACATGTTTTATCGTTACACCCCTAATGCTTTGGTAGCTAAGAAAACATGGTCATGTAGTGTCTTGTTTGGTGCTTTGCTCATGGCTAATAAGGAATTAACTGTATATGAATCATCATTGAACCACTGCCAGTCTAGTAGGTGTATTTGCCATTATATTGCTTTCTGATATTTGCCTTGTAAAGGTATGGAGACGAGTTGAAGAAGCCATTAAAAATGTTTTTTTTCTTTTTCTTTTCGTTACAAAAGCCTTCCATGACCACTGCTGCCATGTGGTATTAGTGTCACAGACAAACACAGAAGCTTCCAGCAGTTCTCATCAAGATGTGTCTGTGGCCATGTTTACTCCAAGATATTCACACCAATACTGTTTGGCATTTTGACGATCTTTCATTAATGCTACTATTTTTCATCTTGATTGTGATTTTCGCTATCAGCTCCTTGAGCCGAGAAAATACGCAGAAAAAGCTGAGAGAATTTCCTCCACCTCTAAATTTCCCTCCCACTCTCTCTTATGTGCTTTCTGATCTGATTCCTACCACCCATTCGTCCTTTCTTTATAATTTCCTCCTGTGTATGTTTGTGTGCATGTGGTCGAGTATGTGTGCTGAAGTCAGGAAGAGCAGGCTTGGGGTCCGGCTCCTCCTTCACACGTGTGTCTGCATCCTCTGCGTGTGTCGGTGGGAATAGTCGGAATGCTGCGAGGTGTAGGAAAAGCGCGTGGAGCTACCGTACTTCCCGAGTCCGCTCTCCGGGGTCGCAGCACTGCCTCCGACGCTTACACCCGGCCCCACGCCGTAAATCTCGTACGCTGCGCCGCTTTCTAATGGAGCGAGGCTGGGAGGAGCAAAGCCGAGGCGATACGTTGGGTAATGCGAAGGGTAGCTGTAGTTCTCATATGGTAACTGTGGTGGTGAATCTAGGAGACTACATTCAGCTGGAAACTCGCCTGTCTGAGGCCCGGAGCTGGGCGGAGGCTGCTGAGACTGACTTGGTCTGCTGAAGGTGTTAAACTGGGCATAGCTGAGTCTGGAAGGAGGTCGAGGGTCGTAGCAGCCGGCTCGTGACCCAGGAGCCAAGCTGCTAGGTGTTCCAGGACCTGCCGTTGCTCCGGTGCCTGAGCTACCGCTAACAGTTGCAGCACCACCGGGGGCAGTAGAGGTGCGATAGTCAGAGTAGTGCATAGAGCGAGAGGCAGGACGGCCTTCGTCATGGGTGGAGGCTCGCACATTGTAGTAGCCGTTTGTCGGGTCCTGGCAGGTGAGAGAAAAAACACTGAGTGTGCAAAGAAAAAACACATGAGTGCAGATTCTGTGGGTGTAAAGGTTTGTATCCCCTGTGGGGACAAAAGATTTTTTTTTTACCTTGTGTATCTGCCAAATGGCAACAATCCAGAAATGGCAAATTGACAAACAAAACAGTTTTTTAGTTTTATTACCACAATAAAACCATTTATTACATCTGGCAAAGATGATGATAAGATTTTTATCAAATCACGCTGCACCTTTTTCAAGTTTTGCTGTTGCCAAAAAAAAAATCCTGTTTATTTTAATTAATACCTATGTTGTAAATAATTATAGTACTCATACAATATAACACAAGGTGATAAATACATAATACATACATAAGCAGCTGTACATGTGTGTGTGTGTGTGTGTGTGTGTCGTTTACCTTGATCTCATAGTCCTGACGTGTGTCCAAGGTGTCACTGCGTAGGTCTGGTTTGAGATCAATGTCATCTTTAAAAGGCTGAGAGGAGGGAGAGAGGGTCACAGAGGGCAAAAACTAAACAATAAACGACAAACCAACCAAGAGGGAGGGCAGAAGTAACACAAGAGGGGTGAAAATAGGTTAAGAGAAAAAGGAGGACGAAGATAAAACAGAAAGAAAGGGAGGTTGAGAAAGAGAAGAAGATTAAATTCAGTTTTCCGAGAAGGAAACTTTAGATGAAATACAGGGAGTAAGGCGCTGTGACTGTTGGAGTGCACTTTAGTGTGAAGGGAGGGTTCCAGGTGACGTGTTAATGGTCATCAATGGTGAATAATGATCCAAACGGGGTTTTTTTTCACTGGTTTTAGATGCAACATAATGACCAAAGGTTTTATAGTATCCCTAGTATTAACGTTGCACTGGTAGTAAAAAAGAAACCACAAATAACATTTATAATGTATTTATACATAAAGGAATTGAGAAAGTTGTTGTGTAAATTCATAAATTCTTGCAAAATCATATCCCTGATATAAGGTTAAATGCCACATTACTGCAGGTTGTAACATCCCTCTCAGAATATCCTGTCAGTACACCCCAGAGACACATCCCTATATATGATGGGACACTTGGGCTGCCTCTGTGACTTATGTTCGTGGATGAATGTGTGTTGGTTCTTCAATTTTAGCAAAGAACACTACTACTGACAGCACTAGAGGCCAGCTTTCATACAGACAAGAGCTACAGAGTTTCTATTGCCGCTGCAATTATCGATTCATCAAACCTAAATGTTTAATTTCCTGTTCACATTTCGAAGCTCAACCACTGAGACACACAGCTGAATGAGATATAGCAAGACAAACTGTTCAGATTGTACTGATATGGAGAAATAGTTGACTGACTGCTTACAGTAGTGAGAGAGATAACCTTAATATGAGTGCACCAACCATGCTGTGAGAGAAGCATTGAGGAGCCTCCTCGCAGACGGCGTTAGGGATGTTAGGTAACCAGAGTTCATGCTCGTTTTTAACGAATACTAAAAATTTACTATTCAAATATTCAGGACACCCTTGCATATTTAACTCACCGAGTACATAGCCTTGACCATGCGACTTGCTGTGGAGACGCTGGCTGAGTCTTCCTCTAAGCTGTGGGTTTCTTTATTTATCGTCTCAACCTTGATGTCAGGTTTACCGAGTGTGACCCCACGGCGACCTGCAAACGACACGGACACACAATTTTATGCAGTTCTTTATGCAGCCACAGTTTATCTGTATATATATATATATATATATATATATATAAGAAATACATGACTATATTGATAAACACTTGAACACTATTACAACTATTATTGCAGCAACTAATCATTTCATTAAGGCGGTAAAATTGTCTGTGTGTGTTTTCTTACTTCCTTTCCGTTGGCGATATAGGAACAGTACTAATGCAAGCAGACAGAGCAATAGCAGTATGGAGCAGCCTACAGTGCTGCCAGCAATGATACCCACTGGAACAATTTCTGTATAAGAGAAATGAGAGATAGGGTTTGGGTTCAACCTCGTCGAGTGAACAGGAGCTGGATATGGGTAAAGTGTAATCAATTCAGTTTTCTTAAATCCATGTGCAAACTTCATACATTGCTATTTCCACTAGGTGGCACTATTTATATAAGTCCACATTAGAAAGAATGTACTAGTTAGCATTAATAATACTAGTACAAGTGAGCAGTTCTACAGTTAGATACACTTTCTTTGCTGTATGATTCGTTTAGTTTTATTACAGATAACACAGACTGGTATCTATGACTAAAAAACCTTTTTGTTTGCAAAGTATGTTTTTATTCTATTTAAATGTATATCTTTTTTTCCACATGTGGAGCCTTTATGATCTTTACAGACACAAGGAAATATCTCTCCAAGTTCTTATAAGTGCACAGTTAAAAAAATATGCATGTATACTTACCAGTCTCCTTTAGAGTGATGATCATGGTTCCTGAGCCGAACATGTTCCAGGCTGTGCAGTTGTAGGTGGACTGGAAGTCGGATTCCATGACGTTGTTAATGGTGAGAGTAAACAGCACCGCTCCTCCATCAGAGGACGGCTTACTCTGCTCCACCGTGTAGCGTTCTGGTAAAGTCCCCTTCTCTTTGTCCCACACGTTTTCCTTCCACGCCCACACCTGAGATGAACACAGAAATGTAAAGTTACTTTTTTGTTTTTGTTTTAAAAAAGCTAATCAATAATTATATACTTAGTTATGTGTCTAGAATATAATGTCATAAGGCATCCATCAAAGACCAAAAACAACCTTACTAAAGCGAATCTTCTTCTTCTTCTTTCGGCTGCTCCCATTAGGGGTCGCCACAGTGGATCATCAGTCTCCATATCCCCCCTGTCCTCTACATCTGCCCCCCCCCTGTCCTCTATATCTTTCACACCAACCACCTGCATGTCTTCCCTCCATAAACCTCCTCCTTGGTCTTCCTCTTTTCCTCCTTCCTGGTGGCTCCATCTTCAGCATTCTCCTACCGATATACCCCATGTCCCTCCTCTGCACATGTCCAAACCATCTCAATCTCGCCTCCCTCACCTTGTCTCCAAAATGTCCTACATGCGCTGTCCCTCTAATAAACTTGTTTCTAATCCTGTCCATCCTCGTCACTCCCAACAAAAACCTCAACATCTTCAGCTCTGCTACCTCCAGCTCCACCTCCTGTCTTTTACTCAATGCCACTGTCTCTAAACCATACAACATCGCAGGTCTCACCACAGTCCTATAAACTTTCCCTTTCACTCTTGCAGATACTCTTCTATAACAAATCACTCCTGCTGTCACTCTTCTCCACCCACTCCACCCTGCCTGCACTCTTTTCTTCACTTCTCTAACACACTCTCCATTACTTTGCACTGTTAAACCCCAGGTACCTGAACCTTCTCCACCTTCTTCACCTCTTCTCCCTGCAACCTTATTACACCTTAATTTCAGATTTCTAAATTATTTTTGTTGTATGATCCTTACACACCCTTAAGAATCTTCAAAAGCCAGAATTTTTTTTTAACAATGAATATCGTTCACAGAACAAGGCCTAAATATCTATATGTATGTATATCTGTGTTGGTTTAATTGTGGAGAATTTCAATAACCTCACAGCAGTTGATGGAAATTTCGTGATTACGAGAAAGCAAGAAAGAAAAAATATTAGAATGCATGGCCTCTTAGGACTTCTGTAGATTTCTTTTGAGTGTGAACCCTGTTAATATAATTTCATTTATTTTCCATATTCCCATATAACAACCTCTCACAGTCACATACCTGTCCTTCACACACATGCACCTCCATTACCTAAAGAGCTTTTCCATGCTGAAACAAAGGGCTTAGAAAATGGCGAGAAAACAGTTCTTAAAACTCTGCCGCCTGACGCTGTATTATTCATAGTGAACTATGAACACGTTTAAAAAATGCATAACTCCACATGTTTACAACGAGGCTCCATTTACTGCACAATCCAGTGCTACACAGACCAGAAATGATGAAATAAATACTCAGCTTCTTTGTTTCATATTTCATAAATCTCTATTCAGAGCTGCATTAGAGTTTTGGCTGCCAGTCATTCTACATTACAGTTATTCAGACAGAAGAGAGCTTTAAATGGATAGTGCTGAGTTATAGTTAAGTCAACTATGTGGAGAGTAAAAGCTTGGTTTGTTTGTTGAGGTCTGATATTCGCAAATTATTAATGTTGGTTACATGGACTTCTGGAACTATTAATACTATTTGTAACATCCAGCCATGTTGGCTCCAAATACACAATATTAAAAATGAATAATGATAATAATGAAAGGTTTTCGCCAACCCTAAGACATGTTATGCTATTTCGTGTTGAAACTTTATGACCAAATGAACGGGGTTGTAGGCAATATTCAAAATGGTTATATTAAAGAATCTGAAGCTTAGTGGAAGTTCCAACTTATAGAATAAGATACAGGATTTACACAGTAGCTTCTTAGCGTCTACATTCTGAAAAAGCTATTTAAGCAGACACTTACAATCTTGTCCGGTGGAGGAGTGCTGGCGATGTAACACTTGACCTCGCCTTTCTCTCCTCTGACTGCATATTGGACTGGCTCACTGGATATAATGGGAGGACCTGTACAGAGAGAAGCCTTGCTTATTTCGTGCTTTTGGGCAAACTTTAAACCTGAATTGCATAATTACTGTAATTCAGCATCTTAACCTTAAGTTAAGTCTCTGTGAATTGGTATATAAGCACTTCATAGAGTAGCGTATTTCAGAACAGTATCTCTAATCATGAGAAAAACCAACCAGCACAAGCATCTTACTGCTTCTTATTTAATATTCATTTATTCCTAATCATGTATATGAGGCTTATAGGCTATAATATCTGCTATCAAATTATTCATGCATGCTGAGATGTTTTTAGATTCCTATTTACTGACCATTGACAGTGAGAGTGACCTCGGTTTCTCCCACGCCGATCCTGGGCACTATGGCCTTGCACACATATTGGCCAGCATCAGCCTGACTCACTGACTTTAAATACAGCTGGTTATTGTTGCTCAGCACCTAGAAGACGACAGAGGACAGGGTTATATGTTGGGAAAATAAATTTCATTACAGTAAAAGTATGCTGTAAACACATTTGCAACCCCTAGCAACATGAAACTTCTGAGTCAGTAACTGAAAAAAAAAAAAAAAAACATAATGGGAAGCACAGGAGTGTGAGAGTGTATATGTTATTTTGCACCACACCAGTAAGCAGCGATTCTTGTCAGATGGAAAGAACCGACTTTCGAGTGTGAAAGAGAATGAGTTGAATGTGACAAGGCATGAGAAAAAAATTACATCTTCGCAAGTGAAAATATCTTGAATACGATCACATTTGTCTAGCATGTCTTTTTATAAGATTATCATAGAACAAATGTAAGATTATAATAAAATATTCGGTTATTATTTAGACTATTTTGTCTCCTCTGATTACTAATTCCAAGCCTGAATTACAATGGAGATACTGTTGGCAGATTATTTTACTGAATTATACAAAGAAGCAAAAATGATCTGCCTATAGAACAAGAAAATATTAAGCTTAAATTCACAAAATGTCTTGAAATAGGATTAGGAATTTTTTAATTGGTCTGCTGTACTGTTACAGAAGGAAAAACTATATCAGTGTAACTATATTTCACTTACTTAAATAGTAGTTTTTGCAGCAAAGAAATTTAAATAGAAATATGTTTTTCAAGGGTATGAAAATAATTCAGAGTAGTCTAGGTCAGATTGCTTACCATACTGGACCCCTTCTTTGTCCATGTGAGGGTGAGAGGGGGGTTGCCTGCCCACTTACAGTTTAATGTGACATCTGAATCCATGTCCACTGTCACTGGCTTTGGCTCTACCACCAATATAGGGCCAACTTTAAAGAAAGAAAAAGAAAATTGTAGACACTACTTGATGATGTTATAGTTATTTTGCATTGCTTATGAACATATGTAAAAAAGCTTCATTCGGTGGCAGCTGTTTGAGGTAAAGCTGTTCCCGCCACAAGGAACGTGTTAAGGACAAAAAAATATTTTGGTAAAAGTATATTTTCTGGAACTAACCTGCTTCAGCTATTCCACAATATTAAACGAATATTTTATTATATAAATAAAAAATTAGATTTTCTGCAAAAAACACAAGAAGTAAAAAAACACTTTTGAAAGAAAAAGCTCTCATAACACCTGATTGTTGATGTCTTTAACTAATTCGTTTGTTACGCTAATTCACGTCACCCCTTAAATATGTAATGGCTGTAAATAAAAAAATTAGAAGGTTTACAAACTGCTTCTTACAGTGGACGTCCACCAGTATGCTGACGTTGGTGCCCCCCACAGCATTGAACACTAGGCAAGAAACAGGCTCAGTGAAAAAAGAGTGGTCAGCTTTAGTGACGAACACGCTCTCTCTCGCACCCAGGAGCTCCACACCGCCCTTAGCCCATCTGGTAGAGAGAAGTGTGAGAAAATGAAGAAAACATCGAAAAACATAAAGAAATGTGATAAATGTAAGTCAGTGAAATAGCCTTTTATTAATATTTATTACCCAAGGAATACTGTGCTTTTCTATTTTGGAACACATTTTGCCTTGATTCCTGTCATACTGTCTTGCACCTTGCACTGCCTGCTAATAAGTTCCTCAATTACAAATAAGTCTGATTTTTAACTAGATATTTCAGATTTAGACATTCTCTACATTCTATTTTACAACAAAAGACATCTTTCAGTTGAACGCATCACCGTTTGGACATTGTTGCGTAATTATCTGCAATTTCCTTGAGACTTTAGCAAGAGGGCACAAATAGCTGATCATATAAACAATACAAATATCAAAAGAATTCAAACTGAATGACTGTATCATTTAAATCAGGCAAAAAAAAAAAATACCAAAACCAAAACACACAGTGCACTGCAGGAACATAAAACTCACCAATCATCAGCACTCATACTATAACTGATTGATTTACACCTATTTTTCCAAAACCCACTGTATTCCTGAATCCGGAATAATTTTTCAAAAGTATCAATATACATACAGTGATATTTGTGAGCTGAACTTTTATTAGAAGGTGGCAGGTGAGCTAGAGACACACATACTTGTAACCCATAACTTGGGGGTTGGCAGTGGCTTGGCAGGTGAACGTCACTCTCTCTCCTTCCAGCACAGAACGTGGTTCAATGGACAACACCACCACAGGAGGATCTGTTCACATCATATATTTTATAATGAAGTCAAAAAGAAAACACTATATAAATACTATACGAACACTAATATACTGTATGCTTAATAATAATAACACAAAAATATTTGACATGAATAGTAATTTCTTTCGGCCACAGCATTTCTCATTACCTGTACTGCTGAGTTCTACTATGAGAGCATTCATAGTAAGGTTTTGAGCAGAAAAGTCATGTATGTATGAGTATGTTGAAGGTGAAGTAACTCACGGTGCACATTGAGGGTGATAGAGGTGCGCTTGCCCAAGGGCACAGCCAAGTTGGTGGCCATGCATGTAAAGTTCTTTCCTGTGTCTGTGTCCACTGGGACGACAGGTAGAAAGCTGCGCGTGGTGACTCGCTTCCTATCAGGTAGCACCTCCTACAAAGAGGGAGAGATTTTTTTGGAATAAACTTCATGCACAGTGCTTTATGGACAAGAAATCACAGATCTAAAAGAAATGGGTTTGAATGTGCAAGTCTTACTGTTGTGCTGACTGCCCCCTCTATAGGGACTCCGTCTTTTTGCCATTCTATAACTGCAGGGGGTTTGGCGCCACGTGACACGCAGCTCAGGTTGTAGGAAACCCCTGCTGTGAAAAGGATCTCTGGGGAACCCTCAATAACTGGCTCATCAGGGGGAACTGCAGGGGAATCATGCAAAGAACACATGCCATACATTGACTATGATTCATGCTTAATATGGACAAGATTTGTGAAAACATTTTTTAGATCATATATACATATACTATACTGTTTTTTACATGTATAATATACTAGCTGAAAGTACCCGTGCTTCGCTACGGAAGGCAGAACGCTAAGCAATATGGCAATAAGCAGTAAGCACTGAGCAGGACTGGATGATCAGAGATCAGAACATAACGTCAACAAATAACGTACTACCCCTTTGTAGTACCGATACAGGGCAAACTACTTTGAAAAGAATTTTTATCGTGCATCTAACATGTAATAAGAAACAATGTACTAAGTTTCATTAGGATCCGTAATGTTATTTCGAAGAATTTACAATGCGTGAGGAATCACGTTTTTCGCGAGTTAGCCGCGATCCAGGGCGAATTTTTCAAAACCCTTTCTTAGTGAGCACCTAAGACCCAAGAGGAAGGTATGTTCCAAATTTCATTGCAATCCGTTCAGTGGTTTTTGAGATTTCGTGATGAGTGAGTGAGTCAGTCAGTGGTATTTGAGCTTTATATATATATATATAGA
>JAAIIK010000058.1:1187058-1212279 GCA_014706435.1 Silurus glanis | reverse complement strand
TGTGTGTGTGTGTGTGTGTGTGTGTGTGTGTGTGTGTGTGTGTGTGTATAAAATTTGCAAGTCAAGCACACAATGCAAAACACTCAAGCAACCATAGAACTGAGAGAGGGAAACAAAGAGCGAAGGGGGTGGATTTAGCAATATAATCTATATTATAAAGGTTCAAAATGTAAAAAATAAAAGGAAAAAAAAAAACGAAGTAAGAAAAGGAATGGCGATAAATGTATGATTTTATGACCAACCTCGAAGGTCTTCTCCAATGCCTAAAGCAAGTCCATCCTTGGTCCACTGCACAATGCCTGAGTAATTGAAGACCACACAGGACAGGACCACTCTTTGGCCCAGAACCACCGACTGATCTGCTGGCTCCTGAGAGAACCGGGCCATCCACACTGCAACACAGAACTGCATGTTAATACTCCCATCACCATTAATCTTAGACATACACGCTCTCTTTATCTTTTTCTCTCCTGTCTTACATTCCTCTTCACAATGTACCACTGACATAAATATGAATAGCTACTCAGTTAATGCTATGCTACGCCCAAATCTAACCCTAATGTTAACCTCGGTATCCAAAAGGAAACCTTTTAGCTCTTTACTTTAGCTTTTAGCTTTATTTTTCTTTTAGCTCATGAGGACCATCCAATTGTCCCCAGATCGTAAAAAAAATACTCACACAAAGACACACTCAACTAGACCTTTAAGCAAGTGTTCACAAGTGCATAAGAGTTCAACACCCACTATTATATTAAGTTATTATGCTATACTATGCCTCCTTTAAGGACCTAGTGTGCTTTGCTAAGTAAAGAAGCTGCACTAAATCTAACTTCAAGAGATACAGACAGTCGATGAGACTTTGCCATAGTGAGATATATCAATATCATATAATGGGGGTTTAACTAGACTGCAGTACGACTGTAGGAAATAAATCTGATGCCAGTCAAGGCTGTAAAAATGTTTACGATGTAATTAATTAGGTAACCGACTACAGTATAATACTGGCATATTTGGATGCAACTTGAATGTTCCACATTCAAACAATTTTTATTTGCTCTGCAATAAGAAATCTTACTTTTTTTTTTTAGATTAATAATAATAATAATAATAATAATAATAATAATAATAATAATAATATAATTTCAGATATCTTAGAAATCGTTTGCATAATTTCAATGATCGCTTTAAATAAAACATTTTCAGGCCCTGGAAATAAGCTCCACCCCCAGCTGCCCATTTCTGCTCCGTTTTTTGTTCAAAGAAACTAAAATACTGCAGCTTTACCAATATAAGATGGCTGAGAGGAAATCCAAAGTATTTTGAATATATTTACTATGAATGTAGTTTGCTTTTCATGTAGCAGATGGCGTTGAAACCTGCAAACTACCACTTTAAGATATTGCAGACACAGGATTTTAAAGTCTGCTTATAGATAAGATAACGCCTTTACATACCTCTGTTCAGACTGCAATGCTACTTGGGTGTATAGAAGTAACTGCTACTACTAAATTACAAACCTGATTACTGATCTGTCATAACTGAATCATATCTAAAAGCATTGGAGAGCGAGTGTAGCGAAGCGTAGTCATCTGATGGGCTGGACTGACTAAATTGTCCCTCGATACCACGTTCCATACACATTTCCTAAACCACAGAACATGATATCCACCTTGGTTCCTCCCTCTTTACAACAAGCAACAAGATACTCAAGACTCCCACAGAACTTCAGCCTGAACTCGAAGCATCCAGTCACAATGAGATCTTTCTTTCATACTCTGCATCTTTAATTGGCCCCATATCAAGAATGTAGTAAAAGGACTCAGATTTTCCCCCCTTGCATTTTTTTTCCGTTCTTGCAGACTCCTCATCCTCTCTGCCTTTCTTTCTTTCTTTCTTTCTTTCTTTCTTTCTTTCTGCCTTGCTTCCCTTTTAAAGAAATCACTTAGAGGATTCCCTACTGTTATCTGTTATGCTCGAAAACTGAGTCACTGTCGAGGGCTTGGAAAGGCATTAATAATAAAAAAAAGAATAAACACACTCTGTCTTTTTTATCGCGTGGTTCATCTGCATCACCCACACTCTTTTTTTTTGGTTTATTATTTTTCAAAACCCAATGCTGCTTTCTATTTCCGTGCCTTGCTCTTTGATCGGAGGGGGTTTGGAGACATGCTGTCACAACCCATTTATCACATTAAATAGCAACTCTATAGTCCGCTCTCTCTCTTCATCCCTCCAGCATTCCTCTGTAGGTCCCCATTTCTCTCACTTTCTTAACAACTGGCATATGCCCAACTGTCCTACATTAACGCTCCTCTCTCTCTTTCTCTCGAATGCTGTGATTTTTTGAATATGAAAAAAAAAAAAAAAAAACATATTATTGAGATGTTCTAAGCTACAATCCAGTATGACCAGAAACCTTGGATCAGCATCAGACCTGATTTTACATATTTTCCAATCTGATCCATTGGAACATTAGAAGATGTGAACATATAAGATGTTGACCGACTTTGAAACTGGTAATATATATGGGAAGATTTTTTTGTGTGTGTGTTTAGGATCCGTAATAACAGTACAGTTAAATAACCTTTTGCATGTGGTACTGTTGTTACCACAGATCATTAATTCTAAAATCTTTTGTATGTACACTAATCCACCTCATGGAAAAATGTGTTCATATGCCTGTATAAAATATATTCACAAATGATCTACTATAGCTAATTCATCAATGTATCAATATATTTAATGCAATATAATTGACATAATTACTCAATAGGCTAAAATGCAGCTTAGAGAGAACAGCTGTAAGATGTGTTTGTTTTGCAATAATGTAAAATGAAGCTGTGAGTAACAACTTCATATTTTACATCTTGTTACACTACTGTCTTACATTACTGTCTTGTAGTGCTAATAAACTAATGATTACAGTACACATAGCATAAAGATACCTGTTACAATAACAACACTTAAAGCTAAAGGGAAAAAAACAGCCTCACACAGCCTTAATGTTAATATATTATCAAGCCAGATTTAAAGACTAAACATTACCAGCATTAATAAACTTTCTACACATAGCAGTGCTACATCTATTGACTCCTTTTGTATTTTATGTGTGTTTTCCTCAGTGTTGTTGAAGAACTGGGCAAGGCTAACGCTTGTTTTAGTTTTTTTTTGGTCACGCTTTTAGGGTCCTGAATTTGCATCAACGCTCACTTGAACTTGGCACTAAACAACGTTTAGGCTTTTTTTTCTGCACTCCGTCTGACAGCTCCATTCGGCTTCTTGTTGTGTAAGCAGGAAGCCTATATACTTCAAGTGAAATTAGTCTTCTGCGTAGTGTTTAGTCTAAAAATGGGTTTGACACAGTGTCTTGGTTGAGCAGTAGCTCTTTTGTGTGTCCTCATAGTTTATCACGGTTATAAATGTTACAAATCCCCCCGGTTTGGTCGTTTGCCAATTCCAACCCACTAGTTACTTCACCCATATGACAACATGGCCGGAAACTTGGGAAGGTAAGGCTATTCTTTCGAGTCATGTGAGACTAAAAGCTTTATATTTTTGAAACTGCTACATCACAGTACAGCTGAATAGACTCAGCGGAACTGGCTAATTTAGCAATTTGCTAATATCGCTCTGATCGCTCTCTGCGTGAAAGTAATCCCTCTCACCCAGAGGGCAGGGATGATCACTCTCTCTTGGATTCCCGACCACGGATGGCTATTCAAATCAGCGTCGGGGTTTAGACTCATGATTCGACTCGGGAGCATACAAAAACATTCCAACGCCCATCATTTGCTTAAGACACTCAACTCAAATGTTATATACCATTTACAATGCAATGTTGTATTCGGTAATTTCTCATAACTATTATTTATCAAAAATAAGTCAGAATTTAAAAAAGATAATAAAACAATAATTAAATAATAAAAAAAATTATGTGTAATGGATTTATATGAAATGACTAATAAAAATAACCCAAATGCTACTGTAACTTCAAACTGTATTCCTGAAATGTTGCAGTGGAAGTGCAATGCTTTTAGCAGTGAATTTACTTATTTCAGTTGATCAAATAGGCTATGGAGTTCTATGATGAACGAACAGAGCAATGAAATGGCATATCAATAATGAATGATTTGTGTATCACACTAACTCTTTGCTGTATTATTTTTTTTCCATAGTTTGCTGAAAGGCTTTGTAAATGTATTTTAATCTATGCATGAATTATTAACGAGACAGAGGTAACAGGGGGTAAACAGTCAAAGGTAAGAGGCATAAATGATACTTTAAACACTATTGTAAATTTAATGTAAGCAGAGAAAGAAAGAGAGAGAGAGAGAGAGAGAGAGAGAGAGAGAGAGAGAGAGAGAGAGAGCGAGAGAGAGAGAGAGAGAGAAGGTAGTTTTCATTATATGGGTTATGCAGCAGTGACAAATTTAGAGTGTCCTGATTTTCTTGAGTCACTGATCCCTGGGTACCAGCAGTAGCCTAAGACACTGCCAAAGCCCTGACCACACAAAATCTATGGTCACAACATGCTACAGCCTCAGTTGCACAAACACCACACCAACCACATATACATACCACACCAAAGCTAAACACACATCGCTTGACCAAATCCAGAAAACAACCTCTCAACTGTGATCACCGAGGGTGGTCTTTATATATAATTCAGTTTACCAAAACTACTGGTGTGAACCAGAGTCATAAACCTTGGGCAAGCTAGCACCCGCTATTTTCAATTATACGCACGACCACAATCCCAAAAAGTGTTCACAATAGCGCAATAGGGAATAATGCATGGCTTATTTCAGTTTCATCATCTCTTAAGGCCCCATCCACATTCATTATGCGACCAAGTTTTTGAGGACACCAGTCCATCACATCCATACGTACTTACATTTGACATTTGATTGTGCTTTCTCAATCCACATGTAGTCCATGCTTACTACTGTAATAATATCCACTCTTCTGTGTAGGCTTTCCACTAGATATTGTAGCATGGCTCTAGAGATTTGTGCTCATTCAGTCCCATGAGCGAACAGGCTCTGATGTTTGGCAAGGACTCCTGGCACATAGTCAGTGTTTCAGTTTATCTCAAAGGTGTTCAGTGGGGTTGAGGTCAGGGTTTTGTGCGAAACACTCCAGCTCTTTTACATTAACCTTAGCTAACAGTATCTTCATAAAGCATTGTGCACAGGGGCATTGTCTTGTTGGAACACGTTTGGGCTTCTTAGTTACAGTGAAGGGACATTGTAACGCTACACCATACAAAGACAATTGATAACATTTTGTTTGCTTGTAGTTATGTGGCAAATGTTGAGAAAGAACCACATATGGATGTTATATCCAGGAGTCCACAAACTTTGTTGTATAGTAAATGTGCAGATATTTTTTAATGGCCTGAAATACAAACTAAAGCAACTGTTTAAGCTTAAAATTCAACACAAAATGTTGTACTTGCATCTTATTAAAATGCAGTCATATAATACTGTCAAAGCAAAGGATTCATAAACTGTAGATCATATATAATATATTAGCAACCTCTGCATGAGACTGTCATCAAAACACAAAGTGCAATCACATTATCAACTAAGAAATTACAGATCACAACGAAACAAGCTGGTCAGCAGCCATGATAAATGGAGCCTTAGCACATGCATAACACATGCAAAACCACAATGGGCATGCAAAGGTTGATGCTGTGGTGTTTTTCAAAGAAAAACATTTTTCCTAGCCACAAGAAAACCTTTGACAACCGAATATTCTCCACTTCAAAAGCCATTTCATCTCCAGTCAACCAAAACAGTTTTCATGTGTACGGAAGTCCAAAACAGAGAAAAGACATAAAATATTTGCACATGTAGAGGAGGCCTTAGGTTAACACAAAGGAAATGAAGGAACGTTAGCAGGCTTTTTTGATGGCGTGCCGTTACAGAAAAAAACTTAAAAAAAAGGCTTGACATTAACCGAACCACAATAGCAAAAAAGGCTACATTTATTCAGTGGCCTGAAATGTTGACATAATGCTACATTGCATGCATTAATAACATTTATCTAGCTTTTCCTGTCAAGCTAAATATATGATCAAAGATTTTGCTTTTATAAGTTAAGCACTGTTCGTAGTTACCGTGTTTTGTACACAATTACATTTTAATTAATGATTTGCTACAATTTATATGATATGATCTTATACGTTTTAACAGGACATGCACATTATCCTTGGTGTGGATTTCTTCGCGCTCGTTCTACCCTCCCTGTGCCAGTTCGCCTCAGGAATATGTCTTCCTAATTGAATCTAACGCAGGGAGGAGAATTTGTAAAGTCACGCATTACCATATAGCACGTCTCACATTCTGCACCGATGCTTTCTCTGAACTTTCCAACCTCAGACAACAGCAATGTTGCCTTTCTCTTGCTAATGACTATCCGAAATTCCAAGACACCCACATTTATTACAATCGTACATCAGAGTCAAGAGAAAAAGATAAATAATAAGAGCTTATAATAGTCTTGAGGTTTCTTATGTTCTCCAAAAAAGCTAGAGCATTTGTAACTGCTGTATCGGAAAATCTATCTGTGAAAAACGTTCACTGTCTGGCTATCACTGATCAGCCTCACCACTCATTCTCACCACTCTTTCATTTTACTCTGATGCTATTAATCGCTGTGTACGTTCAATCTGAAGCTGAATAAATCTACTGCCCTCAAATATGCTCAAATAAATTGGAGTCATCAAAGATTTAACAGTTTTTAATCACTCTGAAAATGATGGCGTTGTTTTACAACAATTTGTATGTCTAGTAATATCTAATATCTATTATAGTAAAAGATCACAATAGCCTCAACAGTTCTCAGGTCTGTGTTACAATAATGAATAAACTGAAACTGTCATGATGGACAACCAAGCAGCTTTTTATTGTTTAACACATCTCATTTTTAAAAGCATTTACTGGACAACTACATTTGCACTATGTGAAGATCCTGTGAAAAAATTAAAAGCTTTCTTGTTAGTGAGTAGAAATATTCTCCCTGAACAACACACTGATGACCAGCCTTCCTTCATCTGTAGGCCTTTTGTTTATATTCGTTTCAGGCTGGTTTAAAGACTAAATTCCATTCAGCAGACGTGTAATCTGCGATTGTAAAACTCTCCGAAAATAAAGTAATATTATGCAGCTTTAATGATAATTTTAAAAAAAAATATCAGTTTAATGAAGACAGAAAATGCATGGAAACTATGCCAAACCTAGACTCCTTGTTCACGTATCGTTCCACTTTTTCCTTTTTACAAAAAGAAATCAAACTTACAAAATAACACAATTTATTGAAGTTAAACTGTGGTATAGTAATGAAAATGGAATGTCATCGGAATCTCAAAATGCATATTAACACATCTTTAATATCATTTAATACTTACAAGTCATTAGACAGCTGATAAATTACACTACTGCGCTGTCCTAAGCGCATCTTGAGATGCCTTCAAAAATAATGAAATGCAAGAGTTGAATTGTGCTGTGCACAGCAAAACAGCTAATAAAAGATTAAATCAATTCATAATTTCTCTTAGGTGTGCTCTAATAATCTCGGCAGCACACTGTTTCCTTGGTGAACTACAAGCTTTCTGTATGTGCAAGTAAAATCCCAGACACCATTTAAAAGGTTTTAATCAGAAAAGTGATTTATTACGTAACAAAAACAATCTGAACATTTTTCTATTAGCACATTTATGTATTAGGCTTCAAATAGGAATAGAAGACAAAAAAAAGAGTCGATTAAAAATGTATGGTTTTTAAAAATATAAGACTTTTGCACATTACTGAATCATTCACGATAGTTTTTTCATGTAATGTTCTAAAAAATACATCAGGGTATTTATAGTGCTTCGAAAAGGGATCGCTGTTCGTTTGCTTTATTCAGTTCTTTGCAAAAGTCCTTTTCACTCGTGTACAGTTCTTCAGACCTCTTTCCACTAATGTGCTGCTTTATGAATATGCATCGGAATGGCACAAAGAGCAAAAGCGATGATGTCATCCAAAAATAGCCCCTACCAGGGGAGGAGATCAAATTGACTCTGCGCGCCTATCATCTGTAAATGGCACAGCTCTTTGTTTAATGGTGTAAAATACAAAACTATTAAAAGAAAATGTAATTGTGTTTTTAAGGGGTGTATACGATGGCTCCCTCGTATACATGTAACGTAGATAAGCGGTTCTGCAGAAAGCACTTCTTTACATCTTCATTGCGTATAATCGCCATCTACGATCCATCCATAGTCTTAACAATAGACGACAATGGGGACGCCTAATGAAATGGACTTTGCTGAATAAACCGGGCATTAAAATAAATGAATGCAAATGACTGCTGCAGCCCTGTTGTTACACTGACTAATGAAGGAGTGTGCTAATTCCTCAACTGCCCTTTCTGGCCGGTGCTCAAGGCAGCTGTGTGACATACACTATCCATTCTCAGACAACAAAGGAGTGTCTGGTCAACAAATGCATCACCTGCTCTGTTCGAGATACTACATGTTACGGTGTGGACAAACTCGACTACTTTATACCTAAACCCGCTAGTATTATTCGACTTGACTTGACTTATGTTCAAACAGCTCCATATAATCCTTTGTTTATGTTTGATGCCTTATCGTTAATAATTGTACTGACATAACACGTTATTGATGATCCCTTTATAATCATCCCCTCTTACAATCTTATCCTCTTACTCTTCACCAGTCAATAGTGAGTTTTTCGCACCGTTCCCCATGTTCCATCACCACAGCAACAGCTGACGTAGGTGAAAAAGTGCTAAAAAGTTTTTTGCCCATGTAAATGAGGGTGACTGAGTGAAGAAGTGTACCGTTCTCTTTTTTTTTCTTTTTTTTTTATGCGACACTCTTCCGGGAAAAAAAAAAAAACACGATTATTTAAATCCCGCTACATCTTTACTCATTAGCACCATTTTACGTCATTTTCCTTTTTCAGCTCCAGTAGTCTGATGTTATATGTCACCTCTTTCTCTCTCACTCATTTATTTTTTCCACAAGAAATCAACTGCTACAAAAAGTGTAAACTTGGGAGAGGAAAATGTTTTACAAAAAGAAAGGGACACTAAAACTCACCACTTCAACCGTTTGCTAGAATTCAATTTCTTTATACATTTCTTCTTACTCTCCCTGCAAATATTTGCCTCCAGTTATCTCCCCTTTGTCTCCGTCGTGTACCTCGATGACTTTCTCTATCACTATTTCCATCCCGCTATACCCCCTCTCGTTCTGGAGAAAAGACAAAAAAACACAATTCCTTCTGTCCTTTCACTATTTCTTCTGTACCTCACATTCTCATTTCCCCTTTCCACCCTGTATTACCACCACATAAACACGTTCTTTTCTCTGTCCCTCTTCACTCTCGATTCTTCTTTCTCTTTATCCCTTGCTTTTCTCTCTTTGTCCCTCTATACATGCAGCCTGGCCGTTGCTATAGAAACAGATCTATTTGAAATGGGAGGGAATGAAAATTATTTCTCAGCAATTTTCCTTCCAGACCCCCCCCCCCCTTTTTTTTCGTGACACCGTTACCGTTTTCCCCTCCGCTTCGTTCTCTCCCCTCGACGATTTTAACGTCGCTTATTCACGTGAACCACTGCAGAGGCTGTTGTTGCCATGGCCACTGCAAAAACCTTGACACAATAAACACACAAGCGTGGTCATGGCAACCTCAAGGGTCAGCATGGGAAAACTAAACGTCCACGCCAAATGAACCGAGACATAAAGTATTAGATAATAACTTACAGACATCCGCTCAAAGCATTAAACTGCATAAGTCCCAAATAACTATCGAAAAGCAAAGAACGCCGACGTGTACGCGTGTATGTATGCATTTGTGCTACAAATCGTTCGTTCATACCAAACAAAGTCTGTAAAATTGTACAAAAAAAACCCCCCGTAGACTTTTGCAAGAAAGAAATCCCCTGCACACATTTGAGGAATTCACCTCCACATGAAAAAGTGAGTAACAGTAGTGACTAAGTTGCCTGACCATGAGTAACTAGCTGAAAGCCATTCATGTCCCGTTGAGCCAGACAACTTAGTGTCTCCAGGCATCTCTACAGTTTGTGAGTGAGATCTTAAACTCAGTACACACTGCAAAAAAAAAGCACAACATTCCTTTAGTGATTAGTGGTTGACTGGTCAGCTATTTAACTGCATGAGATTTTGCCTCGTGGCGACCTCATTGGACGTGCAGTTACAATGCCTTTATTGTTGGCTGATGAGCTGGCTCAAGGACTGCACAACTTCTTCTCTCTCTGCAGGCTAGCTGATTGGACAGTTTGGTCTAGCAGCCCTCCCCGAGTCGAAAAGTTCAGAGAATGAGAAATGACATCACCATCATCAGCCACATTCCACTGCTGCGGGGGCAGGGGGGTTACCAGTGGGAGAGGAGTAAAACTAAACAAAAAAAATACAATCTAACAGACATACATGCACACACTGATGAGTGTGTGCACACCCATGATAGGGGAGATGCTCAGCAAAGAGCAAGCAGAACAGTGTTTCTTCAATAAGTGCTGCTCTCTTTTATTGAATCTCACTCCCGCTCGCCCTTCCATGCTTCTCTCCTCTCTGGCTCCTCTTCAGTGACCCCTCCCCCTCGACTCTGACTAAAGGAATGCAAGAAACACATCTGGAACTTATTAGACACAAGGAAGGGGGAAAAAACGAACTGGGGGATGGAAAGAGGGAAGGGAAAAATGAGCGGACTGGGCAAGTGAGGAAGAGAGCAAGAATGAAAAGCAGACAGGGTGCCAGAATGAGACTACTCGTTGTTGTTTTTTTTTAAACTCTTTCTGGAAAAAAGCTGAACAGCCGAAAAAGAGATACAAACGTAATCGGACAAAGTCTGATGGTGGTGGCCTGAATGAAGTAGCAGCGCTTGTATGAAGTGGGCCTGGCATGTCAAAAAAAGTTCAAACCGATTTCCATGGCTGAAAGAGAACATGCCTGAAAAAAGGGGTGAGGGGTTCAAAGATTCTCACTCGAGCCTAGCCTTTGAACTTTTCTCCCCCTGACATTCATTGCAAAAGAAAGACAGAAAGACACAGAGAAAGGGGGCAAAACCATCCCCCATGTGAGGGCAGTCAGGCATGAGTAATAATGCCTTTCTCCTCCTATGGCCTAAACCACACCCCTCCTCTTTTTCACATGCTCCCACATTCTCTCTTTTCATTCCCATCCCCCACTACCCCCGAAAAAAAACCTCATCTTTGTCAAATCGACCCCTCGACTTAGCCCACCTGTCTCCGGGGCCCCCTTTTCTTAGAACTGTACCTCTATATCCAGACAAACACGCGTGCACGGGCACACCCACTCCCTGCTACTGCCAGTGCATCAATGAGAATTTATTGCAAATCATTAAACTACTAACTTCAGGGTGATTTCTGCAACAGCGTCACTGAACTCTGTAACAGAGATGACAAAACACAGCTTTGACATAATCTACCATAAGTGTAAACAGTATTGAGTAATGGAAAAGCAAAGGTGAATGGTATATTCGGAGATCTTGGGTAATTGTCACAGGAAATGTTTAGCAATAAAAGAGTAGGAAGGAACAAATAATACGAATCAGTCACTCAATACTCTCATTTTTATTGCCAGAATCCATGAGGACAAAAAAGTTGGGAATTGATCAGACAATCAAAAAAGGGCAAGGACTTGGCCAAGGTTTAATCTTGGAAATGATGGGATGGACAGATGACACAGCACTCAATAAATAGTTCTGAAGGAGTGGAAGGAGTGTGACTTATTTTCATGAGGAACTATGTATGGTTATGAAAGCTCAACATATCAATATTACATCCCCAAGTACCAAATACCACCACAGGATCCACCGTCATACAAGTTCCTTAGCAACCTGAACTCTCTCCTTCAATATGCAATATAATGGGAAGAAAGACTCTGGGAGTAGAAATTCTAATTGTCACACGATTACACCAAGACATAACACAAAATGACAGTTTATAACAGCTTGTAAGTGCCAGTTTATTTTTGGCACTGTGGGAACTGATTTCACATCCATCCTTCCAAGTAGGGACAGTCATTACTCATATCTGTGTAGTGTAATTATGAATGATTATAGAAATAATACAGATGTAGGATATGAAGGCAAGTTAATGCTATTTCTGTAGTTCTGAGATTCTTTATGGTTATTTTATGGTGTTAATTGAATTGAATTGGTTTTAGTTCAAATCCTGGAACCTGAACAGTCTCGTCAGTACTCGTAATGTATTGCAGCTCAAATCTGAGTTAATATGTGTATGCAGTATGTATGTTTGAGTGTTCTCATTGTGTTCCTGTCCGATTCCTTTAGGTTTACCGAGTTCCTCCCACCTTCCAAAAACATGCCAGCAGATAGACTACACCATTGCCCCTAATTATGAATAGGCGTGTGAATGAGTGTGTGTGAATGATGCCCTGCGATGAATTCCAGCCTCGTGCCCCATGTTCCTGGAATGGGCTGTGGATCCGACACAACGCTGACTAGGAAAAAATCTCTAACTGAAAATGAATGGACAAAAAAAAAAATTTATGCTGTGTGTTACGACAAAACCGGTCGTAAAAAAAAGTGCGTGTATGTAAAAACAATATATTGTCATGCAAAAAAAACCTGAAAATACGTAGTCTTGAGCATCACCTCCTACTGGAAACAATGCAAAGTACATTATTTTGGAATGAATAGAAGGTAAAGCTTTATTGATTGGTTTGTGGTGAGCCTGATCCTGAGCTTAACAGAGGATTTGACCTGATTTGGTTCAGAAGAATGGATTACATCATCTGCAATACCTTAGTGGGACTATAACTAAAACCCGCCCCATACCTATGATGGAGTGCCTTGTTGTACCTGCTCTCTCTCTCTCTCTCTCTCTCTCTCTCTCTCTCTCTTCCTCTCTCTATCTCTTCACCCAAGTAGACTGGATTCAAATCCCTTCTCTGGGCAAATAGTACACTACAGCATACAGGATATAGACGCTGTAGGTAGTGGGGTGATGTGGGGCGTAGGGAGTCGCTTGGGATTCAGCCAATGGGCTGAACGCGTGTCGAGACACTGGTACTTCATATCCACACTTCACACTCGCGTCCTAAACAGTACGCCAAACTAGTGCGCAGAGGCAGGCGTGTCTCTAGCAGAGGTGTCGTTTCAGCATTCTGTGTAGTACAGTAGTATGCAGGTTGTGTAGCTCCTGAGCTTGAACAGGTAGGTCATGGTTTTGCATTAGAGCCAATCAACCATTGTGATTGAGAGGGAAAAGGACCCTGGCGCATGTTTCGGGGGATTTCAAAGTTACATTCGGGGACACAATCCACGCGTCCTCTCGTCCTAAGGTAGACTAATTGAACTGCAGGGCAATGACATCACGCACGTAACTTACAAAAAAATAAATAAATAAATACCCGATCTCTCTCTCGCGCGCGCGCTGGCACGTGAGCGCTCGCGCTCAATTAGTATGCTTGTGATGAAAGCGTGGTTTTGCGAGGGGGAGAAATGCAGAGACCGACGACTCCCGAACATGTCCCCTGCGCCTCGGCCCAATTCACCCCCCCCCCCCCTCACACACACACGTTGAAGGTCATCATGTGTCTTTCATGGACACATACATTAGCGTCTACAGGACATGGAGAGAATGTCTAATAGCGTCGCACGCGCAAAAAAAGCGGGTCAGGATCTTTCACGCGACAACCGGTAACCTCTTCTCTCTCGAAACATCTGCACACGGAATAAAAAAAAAAACAAACCACCCTTAATGGCATCTTGTGGTGATAAAGTTGAGGCTCTTACCCGGGTGAGAGCAGAGCGCCAGACTGACGAGGAGCTGCAGCAGCGCTCCCTGCATGGTTCAGCCGAGCCGAGACGAAGCCGCAAACTCAAATCTCCGCATGGGGAGCGTCAGAACATCCAAAAACACGGAATAACAGTCCCTTCCATGCGTGTCGGTCTTTCTCTGTCTTTCTTCTCGTCAAACTATTCTTTTTTCTCCCCTCCCTTCTTCTCTCTCTCTCTTTTTTTTATTCTTCCCCTGGGCTTTGCTCCTTCGTTGCGTTCCAGCAGAGCCCCACTTTCTCATTAGCGCCACATTCCTCGCATCTCTCCCTCTCTCTCTCTCTCTCTGGCGTCAGAAGCAGTGCCCCCTCCTCTTTCCCCTCTTTCACTCTTTTCGTTTGTTTTACCCCCGGCCCTCCCTCCGTACCTTCCTCCCCGCCTCCTTCTCTCGGATCCCACTCGGTCACTGGACCCTAACGAAAGCTTATGGAACATCTTCATGTTCATACCCGCATCCCTTCATCCCTTTATCCCTCCATCTCTTCGCGTCCATCCTAATAAAAAAATCTATCACAACACACACTCCTACTTTCTATGGATGTTGTTTGAGTCCTGGTGTGTTCACTGTTGTATTAGAGTCAGACGCCTCCAGGGCTTGGAGCAGACCAGCTACATAAACTGGTTATAGAGCATATATTAGATATATGGAAGAGTAGAAATGCATAAATAAGGATTTATACTATATATTTGTATGCATTTATAAGAAGACACAAACTCTCGTGATATTCCAATCTAATCTTTTTTTAGGGTTGGGAGCAGTTCTTTTGGATAAGTAATTGCATTGCGCCCTCTGGTGGAAAAAAAAGGACACAGGCTTATGACGTCAGAGTAATAAAAAAATGTTTCGAGATGTTTCAGTATTGCAGAAATAGTACTACAATAATACAATATTATTATTATTATTATTATTATTATTATTATTATTATTATTATAGCTGTTGATTATGCTGCTGCACAGAAATTCAATACTAATTGGTCCCCTTTATATTCACAGTGGTTGCACTGGTTTATCTTTTGTACTTTTTGTACTGAATGATGTTTCTTTCAGCGAAACAAGTAGAATGATTCAAGTATCGCTTCAGACATTGTTATTATTCCACAGAGTAAAGCTCAAAGGATACACTGCATGCACGTTTCTAGGTAAAAGATGCATAATATACAAGATTATGGACAATGAGAGCACCCATTAGTATCCCGCTCCAGCGACAAGGAGCGGTATAGTGTAGAATCTTCTTTTCTCTCAGCATTTACTTTACTGTCATTTATATTATATAACAAATATTTTGAACTCTCCATTGGATGTGGCTCAGATCATTCCCACATTACCAGATGAGTTTCTCACTGCACATGCCCCAGATCGGGTTTATTCTCATGTGTTTAATGAAAGATTCAGGCATCTAAGATGATGCTGATCAGTTTTCTCACCACGTGAGAAATGATGACCAAAAGAAAGCCGCTCCCAGATGCGGCATCTGTGACGCTGCATCTCTGCCGGGACTCGAACCCGGAGCCTCTGGATTAGAAGTCCAGCGCGCTATTCCATTGCGCCACAGAGACGAAGTCGAGAAAACGGCAGCCGACCCGCTTTAGATACATACAACCCCCTCTGTCTCCTCCATCAGCATCTTGCAGCATCAGGACCGTACTGGAGGCGCGTTTGCTCATTGTAGTCAGCAGAGGGCGCTACAGCTTCATTAGAATTGCTCAAGCCGATTTGGTACAGGAACAAGTAAAAGTATATATATATATATATATATATATATATATATTATTATTATTTTTATTTATTTATTTATTTATTTTATTATTATTTTGTTTTTTGACACAGCAACAGAAACATTGACTTTTTCAATCAATAAAACATTCTCAATTGGCAAAAAGGAAAATTTACATTATTGCACATTTATTTATTATTGTACAATTAGCATGACCATACTAATTTACAATTAATCTATTTACAGTAAAAACAAAAACAGAAATGTGTCCCCAAAAAGACCTGAGTGGTCCAAGCAACTTGATGCTACTTGGTAATAAACCTAATATAGAATCTTTCAATAGTTTATTTTGGATTTATCTAATCCAAATCCAAATCTAATTTATCCTAAATAGGATTATCGTTAGCAAATTTGTTTTTATTATTGTGGATTACAATTTAAAGAGATCCAGCTAAACAAACACCTTTCAAATATGGTAAAAGTAGAAGGTGCTTATGGGTTGGTGTCTTGCCCTTGGCTAAGCGATTTTTATTGGTAGCTTCTACAGTGATCAGACATATACATATCTTATAGCAAGAATATAACTATGAATTATTTACATACCAGTGCAAAATATATAAATGCAAGTTTTAACAACAGGAAAAAAAAGTTGCATTGGGCACTCTTTATGCTGCTTTAAAATTATGAGAAGGTTAATGAGAAGGTTACAGCTTGACAAGCTGCAATTTTCCTTTATCTTTCGATCTAGGAATTTCTTTAGCTTTTCTGGGATATGTATGAACGGCTGATTTGTTAGTGCCATAATTGTCATTGCTTTCTATTTTAACTTGACCTGCATTAGACAAGTTCATTCGCTGTTTTAAACCATTTGTTGGCTCCTTAGGCACAATTCTGTCCTCTGTGGAAAATGTGAACAAAGTAATCTCTTACGATCACGACAATCAAGGACTAAGCCGAGGCGCTGCTTAACCAAATTCCACATGTGCCCAAAAAAATAAAAAATGAAAAAACCTAACATGACCTTTGTGTTACTGTATCTTCTCACTTAGAACATGAACTATCCATCTTTATATTTTAAAATAAACCGTGGCTTGCTGGGCTTTTGCAAATGGGTTGAATAGGAGAGGCAGGACGACGTCTGACACAAACACTCCCAGGCTCCAGACTTGCGTTGTAGCACATATATCAAGTATTCTCACAAACAAACAGTGTAACAGTGTATTTGCTAAGCAGCAGGATGTCTTTATCTTTTTCTGGAACATGTTCATCCTAAGAACAAATAGACATTTCAGGCTCAAATTCTGTCAGCGTTATTATTATTATTAGTCAAAAATCAATGTAGCAAATATCTTATAATAGCAATTTTAACATTTTGTATTACTTATAACAAGGAACTTCTTGTGTTCAAAATCCTGACTAAAATAACATCCTACATATTATTTAAATGGTATGTAAATATTTGCACCTTAAAACCTTCAGGTTTTGTTGATTAGAATCTGTGATGCAGTTTTTGGCTCCACATGGATCGCTTCCACCACCTCCTCATTAGGTACATAGAGCTCTCCCACATACAGGACCTGTGGAATTGGAGGGACACAGATATTCCCAAATCAGCACATGATCCATAACCCAAAGGCTGATTGTATGATAATAAGTTTATAAAAAGAAGTTCACAGGTTTATGAATATAACCAGTAAAATATATACATTGAAACAAAAAACGAAAACATAAAAAAACCATGATTAATACTGCTATGATGATGATCTGTCTTCTGTAAATGTGCAATTACAGCAGATCACCTTTGTCATTTCTTTGTTATTGTCAAACATATCCTTGAAGAAATTTGCTGGACTAGGAACTTTAGGGAGAAACTTCTCTTTGTGTCTGTGAAGAAATAAAAGCATTTTTATTTTGAGAATGATCATTAGCTTTGTAAGATTCTTTTAAACCATTTATTTTTAACGTCTAGAAAACTCAGAAAATATATTTACTGAAAAAAACCAAAGCAAATAAAGTATGAAAAATGATTATTACCTCCGAAACAGCAACATAGCAACGATGAGACAAGAGCACATTATTACAGGGATGGCAATCATAGCCAAATTAAATGGCAAATCTAGATCACTATTGTTACCTAAATAAAATAAATAAATAAAACAAAAATTATTTATTTTTTAGTGAAGCTTAGAGACAAGAGGCTGTTGCAATACACGTTTGATGATAGAGTCTTGATGTTTTGAGAGGTATAACACTGAATAAAAGTGTCACATTACCGAAATACACAGGTTCGCTTATTTCACTGTTGTTGTTGACATCCCCACAGAACTTTTTATCAAATAATGCTTGCACTTTAACAGCATACCTGCAAGCAACATCATATTGTACTGTGGCTGTCCAGTTTTCTTCATGAGTTGCACATACTAGGATTGGGGCCTATTTAGACATACACAGAATATAATTAAGATACGTAGAGAGCTAAGATATATCCAGAGAATTCTAAACATTATGTAGTTAGGCATTGCGATTCTATCAGTATTAAGTTTGCTTATATATTAACAAAAGAAAGGATTAAAAGCTGAAAGCTACAGTGCAAAATCTTTTGCATATGTAAAAGACAATCAGGTAATATAATAAAGCATGCAGGAAAAACTCACTTCATTGCATTTTGTGTACTCAAACCTATGTTTCCAACAGTGAGGGTATTCTAAATAAGAGTGGCTAGAGTGAAAATGGAGATCATCTCCTTTCTTAATGATTTCAATTGTGGGTGCTGGTTCCATCGCTGCAAAAATAATGATAATGTTTAAAAAAAGGAAGAAAAGAATATTGGAATGCAAAAATAACACCTGCAACATAAAAGTCATAAGTAAGAAATGAACAACAACGATCTTATCTTGCACAAATGACAAAACATTAGAGAATGTATGCACCATTTTGTACAGAAAAACAAAACACAAATTCACAATAAAACTGCCATTTAGGGTTTTTTTTTTAATGTGCATCTGTTCTTGGTAGGCAAGTAAATTTTACAAAGAAAACATTCCCACTCACTTTTTTAATATAACTGAGTGGGTTCTATTACTCTATTAAAAACTACAAGCCCAATATCAAAAATATTTGGGATGCTGTGTAAATTGTAAATAAAAGCAGAATGCAATGATTTGCGAATCTAATAAACCCATATTTTATTCACAATATATTAAGAGTATAAGTGAGCTTCAGCCCCTCGGGTGGCACTGCATTGTAACAAATGCAGGTTAATCTCTCAAGCAAAGAAGAAGCCATATGTGAACATGATCCAGAAATGGGTCATCTCATTTAAATGGATTGAGGCACAGTAGAAAACATTTATGTGGTCAGACAAATCAAATTTTATATTTTCTTTTATTTCTAAATGATGGACACCATGCCTTCTGGATTAAAAAAGAGAGAGATCAACCAGCTTGTTATCAGCACTCAGTTTATAGGGTATGCATTCGGGTTAGGGTTGCATTAGTTACTATGAAATTAGCAAGGCACCATCAATTCTGAAATATGCCGTCATCCAGAAGACCTTGCATATTTCAGCAACAGCATGCTAAACCACATAACACATCTATTACAACAGCATGGCTTTGTAGTACGAGAGTCCGAGTGCTGAACTGGCCTGCCTGCATTCCAGACCTTTAACCAGTTGAAAAAAATTGCCACATCATGTAACTAAAAATACGACAAAGAAGACCCAGGACTGTTAAGCAGGTAGAATCCTGTATCTGACAGAATGAGACAATGTTCTTTTTAAAAAATGTCAGAAAATGGTCTCCTCGGTTCACAGATCTATATAGGCTGTTGTTAAAAGAAGAGAGGATGCTACACAGTGCTAAACATGGCCCTGTGTTGCGGCCATTAAATAAAAAATTACCTCATTAAATTTACATTTACTCAATGTACTCAATAAACATTTGTTATGTTTTCTATGGTCTGTTGTAAATAAAATATGGGTTTATAAGATTTGAAAATCATTTTATTCTGTTTTTATTCAGATTTTACACACATCTACATTACACTACTTTTTTGGAATTGGGGTTGTACATTTGTCTTCTGAATTCTACCAAGTTGTTATCATCATATTTAATAGTTTAATAGTAACTTATTTATGCTGTTTTCCAAGAAGCCAATTGCGTGGTGGCATCACAATGCATAAAATTCTGCAGATACCAAGCTTCAACCTTTAACTCTGGTAGGATTGTTGGTGCCAAATTGGAAAATGAACAGACTGGTCTTAGCTGAGAGGATGCCACTTTTTACAAGCATGGTGAGCAGATTGGCCAGCAGATCAAAGTCACCTTTTCCCCATACTGATGTCTGATGTTAAATTAAGCGCTTGACCTGTATCTAAGGGATTTTATGCCATTGTTAAAGTTCAAGTTTATTATTATATTTTAATTATTGTTTTTCACAATGGACAATGTCTCAAAGTAGCTTTACAGAACTTAAGAATTAAGAATTTCATACCGGATCGGTCGAGGCCTGGGTTACCATCGAGTGCCACACAATCTGCAAGAGTAAAAGGGAAAGTTTTTAGGACTGTGGTGAAACCTGCTATGTTGTATGTTTTAGTGACGAGGATGGACAGGATTAGAAAGGAGTTTATTAAAGGGACAGCGCATGTAGGACGTTTTGGAGACAAGGTGAGGGAGGCGAGAATGAGATGGTTTGGACATGTGCAGAGGAGGGACATGGGGTATATCGGTAGGAAAATGCTGAGGATGGAGCCACCAGGAAGGAGGAAAAGAGGAAGACCAAGAAGGAGGTTTATGGATGTGGTGAGCGAAGACATGCAGGTAGTTAGTTTGAAAGAGGCAGATGTAGAGGACAGTGGGGTATGGAAACGTATGATCTGCTGTGGCGACCCCTAATGGGAGCAGCCGAAAGCAGCAGAAGAAGAAGATTTCAGGGAAAACCTGCAAAACAGTCTCATTCATAACATACAGCCTTCTTTAAGATGTTTTTTTTATTCCTGAAAGATCATTATTTTTGGAAAACCCACATTTATACTGTCTGGCAGTGTGGAATGGTACTCATTCCCACCTAGAGGCAACTGTAGCCACCCCTTTTTTTCATCTTTTTTTGAAAAAAAAAAAAAAAACCAAAAAAAAAACAAACAGAGTAACCCAGAGAAATCTCTAGCAACAGTATCCATGTCAACACAAAAAAGACATCAAACTCCAAAAAATGATTATGAACAAACAACACAAAGTATACTCAGTAGTATGCAGTAGGAGAAGGCACAGTAATATGGCAGTGCTGACTCAACACTGCTAAGCTACACTTTTGCCATTAAGCAAGACATTTAACCCTCTCTGAAAGGGTGTTGCATAAGAGCTGACTCTGTGTGGGTAGTAAACTCTGTGCTTCTACCCGAGTTTCCTGATTTTTGTGAAGAAATCAATTTTACTGTAATGTATGTTACAAACGCTTCTCGTTCTACTTCTGCTTCTTCTACTCGATTTAATTGTTTATTAACATGTTTATAGAAACACAACTTGCATTTACATGTATGGCATTTGGCAGACGCCCTTATCCAGAGCGACTTACAACTGAGCAGTGGAGGGTTATGGGCCTTGCTCAAGGGCCCAGCAGTGGCAGTTTGATGGTGGTGTGTTTTGAACCTGTGACCTTCTGATCCAAAGTCCAATGCCTTGACCTCTGAGCTCCCAGCTCCTAACCTAACGATCATTAAATCCACCAATGCGTCCATTAAGCATAGCTTACCCATTAACAACAAAGAATCCATCATATACTTTCATTTTCTTTCCCCCCCTGTACTTCACTTACTGTCCCAAATGATCTGCACAGTGCTGTTCAGAAACATGGGGTCATTTGGGACAGTTTGGACTAAACAGCATTTCATTTCTGGGCTCATCAACTGAACCTGACACCTTAATAAATCTTTGTTTTGTCATAATCTGATCAGCAGTATCAAACACGAATTTGACATATGAATGGCCTGTGTTTTTGTCAGATTATACAGTTGTCATAATTAGTATATTGGATTATTTCTTGTTTTGAATACATGGACAAGTTCGATGTGCTGTACTACAAGAAAAAAATATGCCTAAAGTTACAGTTCAGATAATCTATCTATGTTTAGATCATTGCCAAGATGTCCCACATGGACAAAACTATTGGACATCATAAATCATTTTACTAATCTGTTTTTAGACACGTATCATATGAGTCGCAGCTTCCTAGGAACAAATACGTAAAAAGGCAAATGACTGACGTCAATCCTTCAGGATTGTTACACCCTTGTCTTTACTGCATTATTGTTCCATGTTACAGCCCTAAAATTTGATGTACTAATTCACCTAACTTCAGGTACCTATATTATTATTTTTTTGGTTCTTTAGTTTATACGGTTTTTGTTTTTAAAAAATTCAACAAAACAAACGAACACCAAACTGTATTGGAGCCTCTCATTCCCATTCTCTCAAACTTCGTTTCCCCCCCAAGACATTGTCACGACATGTGAGCTAAAGCAAAGGGAAAGTTTCAAACGAATAACTAAACATAAACATAAAATAGTGAAAATTAGTTTACCTTGTTCAGTGAAAACCCCAGCCAAAGCGACCGAAAAACACATGACACGTATGACAGTCCAATATCCGCAAAACATACTGCCGCGTTTCTAGTTATAACTTGTTAAAATGCCCTTTTCCAGTTTTTTTTTTTATGATAGAAAACTATTCTTGTCTTTCATAACCGCATTCAGACGTGTCCACTGTGAAGGGGAAAATGAGACTGACGCGTTTAGAACAAGACAAGCTCAAACTGAAAGCGTGGAAGTGAACTTTTACGAGTAGGGGAGGAGTGCCTGCTTATTCACTGGAATAACATGTCGGATTTGTTTTTAGCTTTATAAGAAGGAAGTATGCCTAAATTGCCCCGAGGTTTGAATGTGTATGTGAGTGTATTAAAGTATGAGAGAGAAGAGAGAGAGAGAGAGAGAAGAGAGAGAGAGAGAGAGAGAGAGAGAAAAGAGAGAGAGAGAGAGAGAGAGAGAGAGAGAGAGAGGAAGAAAGTCAATTTGTATGGTGGGAGGAAATACAAACAAAAGTATCCAGATGTGACCATTATGTCCCAAATTCTTCTCCCTAGTCTTCACACTTCTGGGAAGGTTTTTCCCTGGAACATGGCAGTGGGGTTTTTTGCCCTCTCCCCCCCTTCAAGAGCATTAGTGAGGCGTTAAGCGGTTGAGGTCCACTGAGAAATTGGAAAACTCATACCAAGATGAGGATTCGTATCAAGAACATGAGCAAGTACAGCTTAGGAAATAACCACTTTACAGACTGATTACTTTAATAATGGAAAAGATCAATTTCTTACAAGCATCAAAATGGGAACGTAATGGAAAAGCCACACATTATCAGCTCATTACTGTATGTTCCAGGTCAGAGTAGATGCTGAACAAAACAGCTGGAACATAATGAGGGAATATGGAAATTTCCAGTTGGATGAAGAATTACGCTTCGGTCAGCTGGCACTGATATTTCTTATCTTTATTAAAGAATACATTATATTTTACTATTCAGATAGTCTGGTCATATGACAGCAGGACAGTTTCTGAATGTTTAGGGGGCCCCTAAGATTAGGGACCAATCAATTTATTTTATATGCAAGAATAAAAAGAGAAATAGGCAAAAACTATTTCATTCACAATATGATACTTCTGAATAAAAAAAAACAATAAGCACTAGGAAGTGTTAATGCTGAACTTAAATATTGACTGTAAACATTTAAATTGCTATATTTCTAAAAATATCTAATTAATTGACAATTCGATGTAATGCTGTCAAAGCTGGTAATGCCAAGCTAGCAACTTAATTAGCAACCTTTATGACATAAATCATAAGCTCAAGCTAGCAACCTCTACAGTTTCATGATCTAATATGATACTCTTTGGTAGTAACTTGCCTTGCAGTAGTAGCGTTTTATTATAAAACCGGTAGCATTGCTTCAGATATTGCTGACCTTTTAGTATTTTGGTTGGGAAAGCTAGAATTCAAAATAGATGACTGGAAATGATTAAGTAGTATTAGTTGAAGTATTAGTATGGCTTTGTTTAGTTGATATTGGCTTATTGTGCTCAAGGAGCTCTGCCTGTGATTTAACTTTTGATAATTAACTTTTACTGAGATGAGCCTGTCTGTCGTAACCAGACAAGGCTTTAGAGGAAAAAGAGACAGAGGCATTTCCCAGACAAGTCGTAGGAGGAGAACATGGGAGGAGTCAAGTAGCTTATTTACTGGCATAGCAAAGACAAACTGGATTTGAACTATTTTCATAAGAAGGAAACCTGGTGTGTGTGTGTGTGTGTGTGTGTTTTTTTAAGCAAGTATTTCAAGTTTGGATGCACACATAATATCAGGTACACTATATATATGTGTGTGCTTCCAACATTGTGGCATTAATTTAGGAATGAACAACATATATGTAATGGTCATTTGACAAACCTTTGCCATATTGCCATATACTTTTTTTTACACCTTAAATGGTGCATCTAAAATTAATGTACAATAATTCAATATTCTTTTAACTGTCTTTCTAAATTGTCCCCTATGTGTAAATGAGTGTATGTCTATGATACTCCTGTGTGTTCCATAAATAAAATTATCATTTCATTTTATACATGTGTACATAATACTTATGATTTCTGTGCATTTTGAGACCAGGTCAGTTTCTTTCGCTGTAAGTGTTATAAGTGTATAAGTATTCACAGCGCTTCACCCAGACTTAAACCCAGGATGTCGAACATCTCAGGAGAGATCTGAAAACGGCTGTGCACTGACGTTCCCCATCCAACCTAAAGGAGCTTTAAAGGTTCTGCAAAGAAGAATGGGAGAAATTGCCCAAAAATAGGTGTGCAAAGTTTGTTGTAGCATATGTAATTGGTGCCAAAGGTGCTTCAACAAAGTATTGAGCAAAGGCTGTGAATACATACGTGTGATTTTTTTCTTCGTTTTTTTATTTTTAATATGATACTTTAAATAATTAGCTAATTTCTCCAAATCATGTCAAAGTTATGAGAGTCACTTAATGTTCAACAACAGCCCTGTTTCATATAACACCTTTTTATATGAGGGTTGAACATAAATTTAATACATTTTAAGTTTGCTAAAAATACTAGAAATTGCTGTGAGAAAGCTTAAACCTGCTGAACACATCTTCCATTGTCTTATCTGTAATATAGTTTCTTTTTTTCCCTTTATAATGCATACCATTTTCCTACCAGATTTATATCTACATATCTACCCCCTTGTTTAGAGAATCCTGTGAGGACTCATACAGCATGGACATTTTTTTGTCCTTTACGTTCCAGGAATTGGAACTGATAGTGCTAATTGCACAGTAGACTGGCTAATTCTCATATAATGATTTGAGGAAGTGAAACTGATCAACCTTTGCCAGCTTACCCTGTGACATGCAAGCTTTCAAGTTAAAAGTACATAATTACATAATAACATATATACATAACATACATACAACATAATTAAGGTTTTCATGTGTTAAGGTATTGGTGACAGACTAATGCAAGCACAGTATCATACCAGCAGCAATTGCTATATATTTAACAATATACAGGGAGAAAAAAAAAA
>JAAIIK010000058.1:1157414-1175833 GCA_014706435.1 Silurus glanis | reverse complement strand
ATATATATATATATATATATATATATATATATATACAGTATATAAGTTTGCAGTGAAATGAAAACCTGTCCTATTCCTCTTTATTCTTCTGTGCAATAAGAAATAATAGAAAAACTAATAAAAAAAATTTGAGAAATATTTGTAAGATATATTGCCTCTTCTGAATATTATTAACTCCTCACTATCGTTAGGTCATGTCCCTAAATCCCTCAAGCTAGCAGTTATTAAGCCCCTCATTAAAAAACCTAATCTGGATCCAAACACGCTATTGAATTACAGACCCATTTCAAATCTCCCATTTATGTCTAAGATTTTAGAAAAGATTGTCGCTGCCCAGTTATGTAACCACTTGCAAGAGAACAATATCTTTGAAGAGTTTCAGTCAGGTTTTAGGCCCCATCATAGCACAGAAACTGCCCTAGTTAAAATCACTAATGACCTGTTTTTAGCTTCAGACCAAGGCTACATCTCTCTATTAGTTTTACTAGATCTTAGTGCTGCGTTCGACACTATAGATCATGATCTTCTCCTCGATCGCTTACAGAACTACATCGGCATTCAGGGACAGGCATTAAGCTGGTTTAAATCCTACCTGTCCAATCGTTACCATTTCGTAGATTTAAATGGAGAGCTATCCAGGCTAATGCTAGTAAATTATGGCGTGCCACAAGGGTCAGTTCTAGGACCCCTGCTTTTCACAATATACATGCTTCCGTTAGGAAATATTATTAGAAGGCATGGAATTAGCTTCTATTGTTATGCTGATGATACCCAGCTATATATTTCATCTAAACCAGGCGATACAGCTCAATTAACTCGCATAACTGAGTGTGTAAAAGAAATAAGAGATTGGATGACCCATAACTTTCTGCTATTAAATTCTGATAAGACGGAGATTATGCTCATCGGCCCAAAAACTAGTACACAGAAGCTCCAGCATCTCAGCTTGCATTTAGACGGATGTTCTGTAACTACTAGTTCAACGGTAAAAGACCTGGGAGTTATTTTAGACAGCAACTTATCTTTTAAAAATCACATCAGTCAAGTTACAAAAACAGCCTTCTTTCACCTTAGAAATATTTCTAAGCTAAGAAATATGTTATCTATATCTAATGCAGAGAAGCTCGTCCATGCGTTCATGACCTCTAGAATAGACTACTGTAATGCATTACTAGGTGGATGTCCTGTATCATTAATAAACAAGCTTCAGTTAGTTCAGAATGCGGCAGCAAGAGTTCTTACTAGGACAAGAAAATATGATCATATAACCCCAATCTTATCGTCCCTACACTGGCTTCCTGTTAAGTTTCGAATAGACTACAAACTACTACTTCTTACTTATAAAGCACTAAATGGTTTATCTCCCATGTATCTCTCCAGTCTTTTAACACGCTACAATCCGTCACGCTCCCTGAGATCTCAAAACTCTGGGCTTCTAGTAGTTCCTAGAATAGCAAAGTCCACAAAAGGTGGTAGATCATTCTCACATTTAGCTCCTAAACTTTGGAATAGTCTTCCTGACAGTGTTCGGGGCTCAGACACACTCACCCAGTTTAAGTGCAGATTAAAAACGTATCTTTTTAGCAAAGCCTACACATAACACACATCACATCATA
Organism: Silurus glanis; assembly: GCA_014706435.1. Classification (NCBI taxonomy): domain Eukaryota; kingdom Metazoa; phylum Chordata; class Actinopteri; order Siluriformes; family Siluridae; genus Silurus; species Silurus glanis. The sequence goes on along the minus strand of JAAIIK010000058.1, from coordinate 1,174,217 downwards.
ACCTTGTGCTCCAGAACATCTGATCACATGCACATTATCAACTTGTGCTGTTAATATCATGAACAGCAGCTACGCTAATTCCTCTCCACTGCTTCTCTTTCTCTCCCCATCCCGAGGCTTTCTGAGGTTTGGCCAGCTCCAGTCACGTCCCACCTCGTGAAGATTATGGACCTATGGGTGATCATGGAGAAGTAGATGCCGAACTCGCAAACATCCCGAACCATCTACAGATGTACGAGTGCCAATTGGATCCCACTACATGTGTGGCATTGGACCTCCTGGAGTGTTTAAAGGCTCTGGCATGGAGAAGCTGATGCTGGATCTATGATGATCACAAATGTTGAGCTCAGTAGCTCCTACTTTTTATACCAAAGACTGTAGAAAGAACATTTACTTATAATCTTATACTCCAGTACTCATGTTAGTTCTCACTCTCCAGTGTTCTGTATTGTTGAAAGATTTATGATCAAACTCTTGATGTCACCCAGATGAGGATGGGTTCCCCTTTTGAGTCTGGTTCCTCTCAAGGTTTCTTCCTCATAACATCTAAGGGAGTTTTTCCTTGCCACTGTCGCCACGGCTTGCTCATCAGGGACAATCGCACACCATTCACCTTCACTGTTGTTTTCTGTAAAGCTGCTTTGAGACAATGTCTGTTGTGAAAAGCGCTATACAAATAAACTTGACTTGACTTGACTTAAGAAATATTTGTACAAGAATGCAAAAAAAACCCAAATGATGCATAATGTTATGTTATGTGTAATAAGAATAAGAGTCCAAAGTGCAGGGTGAGGAATGTCAGTGATTGCAGAGTGGACAAGAGAGTCTTTATGGAACCCTAATGGATTTGTATCTATGTTGAAAAGTCAGATGGCCTGAGGGAAATAGCCTTTAAGTTTTAGCCATTAGACTACACAAGTACCTGCCTGATTGCAGCAGGCTGAATGGACAGTTTCCGGGGTGAGTGGAGTCCTTGATGATTTTAGAAGCTCTGTATCATTTGGTGTAGATGTGTTGCACACCACTCTCTGCAGAGTTTTGCGGTCCTTGGTTGAACAGTTCCTGTACTGTGCAAGTAAGTAAACTTTATGCTGCCCGAGTATAGAAACTTTTCCAGGAATTTGGTTCCAACCACTGTCTGGCCTTGGATGGTCAGGTCCTCAAAGAAGTTGCTCGCTCTCTTGACAGAGGTCCCACCAATCCTGAGCGAGGTGTATTTTAACTGTTGTCACTCAGTGAAGTCCACAATAAGATCCTTGGTTTTGCTTACATTCAGAAGAGACAGTTAGAATGATGCCAAGCTCCGCCTTCTCAAGGTAGGCAGCCTGGTTGTTGTTCGAGCTGAGGCCCATAATCATAGCGTCATCAGCAAACTTGATAATCTATTCTGATAATCTATACTCTAAGTAGAGCTGCGAGAGGACACACAGTGTGTAGAGAGAGTACAGCATGGGGTTCAAGATATGACCTTGTTTTGGAGGTAAACTCTCACTATCAGATGTGTGCCTGTGAAGAGGATCTGGACATAGTCACAATGGGCTTACTGGGTTTTTTTTGACACAGGAATGCCAACAGATTTTTTTTAAAGCAGGTGGATCCTCAAAGGTTAAAGATAGAACTGAACAGATCAGCAAGCTAATCAGCACAGGATTTCAATTGAGGTTTCAAATGTCTGAAAACCTCATCCATAACAGAGTTGCTTCCTTCTGATTCCCTAGTCGTCAGGCTAGTGCCAGCATTGTTTACCCCTTTAGAAGCATGCGTAGGAAACAATGGGTGTGAATGGCGAACTAAAAACATATCCCTTTAAAATGTGTTACCTTAACATTCCTACCAGGATAGATCAGGTAGGGAGGGCTTGCAAATTTGTTGAAAATGACACAATGGAGTAACGTCTCACCTCATTATATATTGCTAAAGTATAGTTCACTTTACAGTCTGTGCCCAAGCCGACTGGTTCTCTCCAGTGTACACGCAGAGACAAAACGCTCGAGTCCCATGACAAGCTGAGGTTTTCCGGTGGTGGCAAATCGCCTTCAGTAAGTGGGGGGGGAGAAAAAAAACAGAAAGCAACAAGTTAAATGGAGCACATGCAGATTTCATAGGTCCACAAATACACACAAGGGTTTGGCCTGAACTTTGCAACCAAATGCCATTATCAAATTACAATTCTCTTTATGGTCGAGGTGCACACTTTGTTCCTGTTTGTAATCCATAATTACATATTAACAACACAGCCGGAGAACAAGAAAAGCCTGTCGAACTACAGGTTACACCAAACAAAATAGAAGATCAGGCAACTGAACCTGAAATAAATCGACACGATTCTTATTATTAGTCTCCTGATTTATATATCTAATTTTTCTTTTTTTTTTTTTTGCCCAAGATGTATTTTTTTTTAAGCTACACCTTTTTTCCCCAACAATTTCTCATCCCTTTTTCCCTGAACCCTAGATCGACAAGTTGATAGTCCAGTTTTTTTTAACAATGTTGATAAGGTTTATTCTGTAAGGTCAACGTATACAAGCCCACGCCCTTACCTAAGAAAATATAATATTAATAAATGTAAAGAATACCCAGAAAACAAATGGTTCTTTAGGTCTCACATAGAGATGCAAATGTACTTAGAATGCATTATAAAAATGAATCAAAACCACAATGCAGATCAAAGAGATGATTATAACAGATATGAAGCATTTCATTTAGTCCAAGAAAGTAGACTAAAATGAGATCTCTTTTGTAGGAAATGAGTTCTGTGCTGTGAATGCCTGAAAGACCGGATGCTGGATTGACGGGTGACCTGTGGCTGGATTTTCGGGAAGTCTACAGGATATGCAGATTTACACACACACACACACACACACACACACACACACACACACACACACACACAGAACTGCACTCCTCCCTTTCAACAACAATCAACAAACCTTTCTACTTGACCTAAATATAAAACAGAGCCTTAACAGAGGTACAGAAATTACCTGACAAGCTGGCAAGTCCATCCAGGGCGAAGGACATGCACATCAGCAGCACAGAACCACCCCAGCCGGGGAGCACCATAATCAGCTCACTGATGGGGCAAAGTGTCCTACGTAGTCCTCTTCATGTGTGGATAGAGAGCAAAAAAAATAAAAAATTCAAAACACGACACTTATCCTAAAGGATATCAACACGTTAAATCCCTTATGACCGTGCTCAAAATAAGCCGAAATGACTACCTGATAGCCCCAGAATTACGTCCGTATCGCAGAGTGTTGTGAGTGTGACTGAAAGAAACCAGCTCTAATCTTCGTCTCTTGGCTTGTCAGTAGAAGTGGGCGTGGTTTCCTGCTACTGTTTATAAAGGTCTTATGGCGCGACACCAAAATGCCGCACAACTCAAACGCCCGCTACATTGTAAAGGTTTGTAACATGGCAAGGGAAAATGGGGAACCGTTGCTTTCCGAGATATGATGAACACATCTGAGAAAGTGCGCAATGCACTGAATTTTTCTTTTGGATTTGGATGTTGTGTCACTAAGTCGATGCATTAGTCATACATTACATGATCACCGCACATTCGTCTATGCGAGACGTCTTTATAACGCCTTATATAGCTATTACAGATAGAGAGTACAGAATAAGGAATACTTCTTGTTTGAATCCTGTTTAATATTTATTTCACGGGGCATTTTGTAGGTTTATAAAACAATACCGACGACGGAAACGTCTGAACTGTGCTGAAATACACAATCGGAATTCATCACAGAAATCATGACACACTTCCACTACTAACGCAATCAGTGGTTAACCAGTAAGTGGGTTTGTATACATTACAAAATTGGGTTTGTATACATTATTAAATTATTACGATGGAACTATAATGAATGGACAATCAGTTCCATCCAGATGAGGATGGGTTCCCTTTTTGAATCTGTTTCCTCTCAAGGAATTTTGTGGGTTTATCAAACAGGACATGGCAGAACTGTACTGAAATACACAGTCTAATCCATCACAGAAATCCTGAAACACTTCCACTACGCACACAATCAGTGGTTAACCAGTAAAACCATTACCCATTCACAGTGAGTTTGTGTACATCATTAAATCATTATGACATTCAGTGCCACCAGGATGAGGATGGGTTCCTTTTTGAGTCTGGTTCCTCAATGCAATCTGTGGGTTTATAAAACACATTGAACTGTGCTGAAATACACAATATAAACCATTACAGAAATACTGAAACCACTTCCACTATTAACACCATCAACGGATAACCAGGAAAACCATTATTTATTCAAAGTGGGTTTGTATACATCGTTAAATCATTATGATAAAGCTATAATGAATGGACATTCGGTGCTATCCAGATGAGGAAGGGCTTCCTTTTGAGTCTGGTTCCTCTCAATGCATTTTGTGAGTTTATAAAACAGTACGGATGAAAGAAACGGCTGAAGTGTACTGACATACACAATCAAATCTATCACAGTCCTGCAACACTTCCACTACTAACACCATCAATAGTTAACCAGTAAAACCATTACCCTTTCAAAATAGGTTTGTGTATATCATTAAATCATTATGATAAAATACATATAAATGGACATTAGGTGCCACCTAGATGAGGAGGGCTTCCTTTTTGAGTCTGATTCCTCTTAATATATTTTTCGGGTTTAAAAACAGTACTGATAAAAGAAACGACTAAACTCTGCTGAAATACACAATATTCCACATCACAGAAATCCTGAAATCCTCCCACTACTAAAACTATTAGCTGGTAAACAAATCCAATAACCATTCAAAGATGGGTTTGAGTACATAGAAAAATAATTATAATAAAAGTCTAATGATGCCATCCAGATGAGGATGGGTTCCCTTTTGAGTCTGGTTTCTCTCAAGGTTTTTTCCCACAGACCATCTTAGGAAGTTTTTCCTTGCCACTGTCGCAACTGGCTCACTTATTATGGATAAACCTATAAGAATAAACTTGTAGGAACTAAACTTACAAATTCAAACTTTTATGTCTGCAAAGTTGCTTTTACAATGTCCATTGTTAAAAGCTCTAATTAAATAAAACACATTAAATTAAATTATCATCAAACTAAAGAAACCACTAAGAAAACACACAGGAATCTGTTTCATGACGTTTCAACTGGTTACAAGTAAATATGAACATGTTGTGTAAGTTGTCGAAGGTTTTCTATTAATCCTTAATGGTATCCACTAGACACAAACAAAAAAAATATTAGTGGAGATCCATTACATTGACATTAATTCTATTACAATTCTATGAGGATTTTTATTGTTTTTTATTGTTTGTTTTTCTTGCAGTAGGGAGTGTTTCCTCATCAGAAAGGCTTTCTTACACAAAAGGAATTGTGACTGGCATAGTTAAATAAAACTGCATTTGACCTACATACTTGTTAAGCATACATACCAGTTTGCCTGATATATTCTACATATTAAGTCCCCCAATCATTCAAATATAAGGGAAATTAACACTTTTTTTAAGCTGTGTTTTTTGCAAGTTTATATAATTTTTTAAAAGAATATAATTAACAGTTTATATAATTTTTTTTTTCCAGAAGAAAAAATGCCTCTGACACAAAAAACATATTGAATCATTCTCACGGCTGGGTGGTTAAGCTGTTGCAAACTTGCGTTAGACTTTAAACAGGAAACATGGCAAGCACATCACACTGTTACCCAACTTCTTAACCAATTCAGAAAGACCGGAAGTAATGCAGACTTCTAAGAAGTAGATGTCCATAAACATCCCAATTACACCATAAGCAACATGATGCTGAAATACACTTTTGCGATACCCAGAATTTGGCATATGAATTTTCCCCTTTTCAATGTTATTTTATGTGTACATGAAAAATAAGATGGTTAAGCAGACATACATAACTTGTCATATTGGTTTTGTCATAGTTTCTTACAACGTGTTTTATCCCCTCCTCAGCAACTCTTCAGCAAATTCCAAACACGCAAATCCAAAATGAGACAAAACAAGATGTTTGCAGCTGTTAGATTGTTCTCCATGAACAGGCTTGTTTTCACATACAGTCATGTGGACACTTGAATAAATAATTGAAAAAAAATTTGTTGTTTTTGAATAGAGTAAACTCTAAGTCTTGCTTAACCAATCCTGCTACATAGTCTATCACAGGTCACACATGGGCACCACTGCTCTTGGCTTCGTATCAGGAACTATTTCTCACAATGATAAAATATGTGGAAACAATCAGTCATTTGATTACCAATTTCCATCCATCTTCTGCACCATTCGCCAACAGGCAATGCATCCAAGTTTTCTCCCTTGGACCATACAATTTGGTAAACATAAAAATATTTTTTTGATATTTTAATTTATATATTAAGAAAAATCTGACATGATGATTTCTGTAAAATATGTATTTTGACCGTGTCCTCAGTGAAAAGTGCTGTATAAATAAATCAATGCTAAACTGAATATTTTGAAACGATACATTTTTCCACATGCTATAAGTTAAGGTTATCAGCATATGACTAGCATTTGTGTTTATTTCCTTTGCTCCAGTAAAATAACACAAATAATGCATAAGGTCATACTTAATTTACTGTGTAGTTTGTCACCACTGTAAGTAAACACAGTGATACTGGTGCTCTCCTATTTAAGCTTTCAATACAATGAGAAAAAAAATCTAAAAGATTGAGAGCTAAAGAGGCGCTAAATCGAAAAAAAAAAAAAAAAAAAAGATTGTCAAGATCGTAGAGATTCTACACTACAAGGCACCACTTAGCAAAAAAATTACTGACAATGCATAATAATCATATTAAATTGTAATAATAGTATCATTATCATCATAAAATACAATTCTAATAGGTGTAAGCATTAAAAAAAGAACAAGAAATTCACAAAAGTAGCTTATTAAAATCGAGGTTTTATTACATTCTTCAATATAGTTCAAAATTAGCACCCCTTACTCTGAATTCTTATAGCCAATGTGTTCAACAACAACAATAATAATAATTATTATTATTATAATAATAAAAACTTACTGACCATTTTCTGAACTATGAAATACACTGGGAATTTTACATGTTGGCTGCTGCTACATGTGAATTTGCTGAATATCTAAATATTTTGTGGGGAAAATGACGGACAAATGGTGCAAAATAAAACAGCAATATGCACTTATAACAACATGGCACTTTCTCAGAGGCTAACAATGAAGCAATGTTTTATATATATATATATATATATATATATATAAAAACAGACATGGTGTGCAGACATTTGAATAGTCAGACTTTAGCTGAAGCCAGTGGATGTTCCACTGATGGCTCGGAACACGTGGAGCGAGTTCTGCAAGAGGGAACGCATCTCATCCTCCTCGAAGATCTACAGTTAAAAAAGACAGGATATGGTAATAGGCATTTAAGGGATTAACACTTTCTTCAAGAAACTATAACGCTGATACAGTGCAAGACATGAAATTCAGTCACTAAAGGATGTGTAAATATTCTTTTAGGTGTGTTGTGTAAATGATATACAAATCTGCGGGCATGCTTCAAAGTATCAAATTATGTTTGTATTTGAAACAAAGGTTACCTAGCACTCAATCTACAGAGCATGGCAGCACGGAAAAGGAAAGCAGAGACAGGTTAGAAAACAGAATGTATGGAGAGAACATTTTTTTGCATTTGTCAGAGCAATAGATACTGCATATGGATCACAAACATGCACAAACACCAACCACAGAGTTGTAAAGATAATCAGATAGCTATTTTTGTCTGAGAATTTAGACTACAGTGAGACGACATACTGGTATGTTTATGTCCTTGGAATAAGTATTTTGGCAAGATCTCACTCTTCACACCTTAAATCACACAGGTCACTACAGTTCTAGATCTTAATGTTTAGATTAAGCCGTATGGGCTTGAGGCGCATTTTCTCTTTGGAGCTTTGGACTGTGTAAAAATTTGAGCCGGATTGGCTGTGCTGATTTTTATTCGATTTTTTTGTCATTTAGTTTATAGTCATTACAGTACCATAAATGATAATCTCCCGTTAACTTTTTTTTAATTTTGCAGTGTGTAGTATAATGGACTTAATATAGGATTGGATAATGTGTCATATATCTACATAAAATAGCTTTAATATTGCGTGTGTGCGTGTGTGTGTGTGTGTGTTGGGGGTTAGCTTGCATAGTTCTTAAACAAATGAAATTAATAAAAAATTGATTTCACAAATATTCATGTTACGATAAAAGTCCAAGTTAGTTCACCTGGTTGCCATCAGAAACCACTTAAATTCAGAGTTGAATGGAGACCATGTGTAAGTAATTAAAGAATCACATGATCCCGATTAAAATACGCATATTCCTGGAAGGCCCTAGATTTGGTTAGAGATCAGAGCTGAAAAGCAATGCGGAGATGAAACGTGCTATAACAAGTCTGTTCTCGAACAACATTCTAAAAAATTATTAATCATCAGTCAGAGAAAGCCATCAAGAGCCCTAGGCTGAACTCTGCAGGATGTGTAGAGATTGAAAACTCAGGTGGGAGAAGCAGTTTACAGTACAAATGTAGACTGAATTCTCCACAAAACTTGGCTTGGCAAAACAGACTCAGCAAGCATGTTGAAAAAGATTTTCTGTTTTGATGTGCCTGCAAAACGCTGGGGTGGAAGTTTTTCCACTTACTTCCAACAGGACAATTCTGCCAATCTACACAAAAATTAACTGAAAACCAAGAACCCAAATCTGAACCAATTAGCCCAAAACTCTATTCTACTGAGAATCTTGTGGTAAGATAAAAAAAAAAAAATTGCTGCTCACACACATTATCCAAAAATCTGAATGAGCTTGAGCAATTTTGCCAAGGAGAATAATATAAAAAGATTTTAGGGTTTAGATATCTATCTGAAGACACAACCCAGAGCATTTTTTCACACGACATTCGTGTAGCCTCACTGCTATTTCCTTTCTGTTTTTTTTTAGTGGCAACATGTCTATACTTGATTTCTCCCCTAAAGTCAGGTGATTTCTTAATTCTTAAGAAAACTAACTGCCAGGATTCTGATTTCACAATAGATAAGCTAAAAAAAAAAAAAACAGCACTCAGGAAAAGGGAAAAAATTAGTCATGACACTGTACTTCTAAAAGGTATAAAGCGTATTTTGGATTGGCGTAGTTGTTTGTGTAACCCTGACCGAGAATGACTTTGTTACTTCCTTAAACACAAGATGCCCATCCAACTTCTTAATGCACATCCGGTATATATTCATTCCTGCCTGCATCAGATGCCAGAATGCATTTGTAGATGCATTTGTTTTTTTTAAAAAGCTGGGTTTTTTTTTTTTTTTTTTTAGCACCTTCTAATTGAAAAGGATCAATAATATCTTTTCAATTCCAGACAAAACAGACCAACTTCAAAACCGACAAATGGCTTCATTTTACACTGTTACACTGAACTAGCCTCTCCCTAATACACAGGTATCATACAGATCATTAAATGAATAGTTTGAGACATGCTGGCAAAACCTGAACACTAGATAACGACTTGTTTAAAAATAATTAGAATGACTATTTCTTGATAATTCATACAGGATTGTGCATGCAAATCTGTTTACAGTGTCATCGAGGACAAATAACAAGACGTGAGAAAACATGAGCAACAAAGATCGTTATCAATAACTGCAATGTTTATCTCAATATTTCACAAGTCATTTCTCAGAGTAATAAAATTTCAGGCTGTAATCAGGTTCAAACCCAACTCTACTAGGTGTTCCAAGTGCTTGCCAAGTTGTTGGAAGCTGGAAAGCATAACTGTAAGCTAATTTGGTGTCCATGAGGAATAGAGTTGAAAAGAATAGCATATTATTAAAGTGCTACAAATGAAGTTGTACAATCTTGATTTACCATGTTAAAAAAAAGGATGTTTTCTTCGATGAATGTTTTACAGTAAATGCAATGTTTTAATAAAATTCTTCATTTAAGAGCTCTTAGAAATACTTCATGTATGTTGCCGTTGTAGTTCCTTTAGTAAGGATTAAACATTAGTGAGCTAAACCATGTCGATTGCTATCACTTTCATCAGTTCACTCAGACAAACAATAGGCCAGTGGAATTTAAGACAATATTTGAGACGAATACCGTACAGATTAAATAATAGCAAAGTTTTATCTAGAGTTGAAGGATGTCTACATAACTTCAAGAATGATTTTGCTTCTGTCTGTGTCCTACCTGTTCATGAATAATATCAGACAGTTCCTTGACCATGCTTTTAAAGTTGCACTTCAGTCCCTCGTGATATTCGTACTGGTCCTCTTTAATAAGCCGCTCGTTAATATCTAAAGCCACACTGCATGCCTGAACAAAGCTCCTGTAAGAAGCACAACAAAAACTATAAAGTATTAAAGTAATACTCAATATTAACAAGTAAAAAACCAATAGGATTGTCTATAATTACGAGAAAAATAAATCCCACTCAACAGTCAATTGTGAGATTCTAAATTGATAATGTTCGTGCTTAATGAAGATGTAAGAATAATAGTCAATGTAATAATAAGAGTCGAAGATGCATTCAAATGGAAAGAGTCATTAATGAACATATTATGAGGGAAACCACATTAAGACATGATCAAATAAAGCAGCTTGAATAACTGGATAGATTACAAACCTGAATATATCTTTGAGCTCTTTGACTTTCTTATTGGACTGGCCAGACTTGGCATCATCCAGGAAAGCTCTAGCATATGCCATGGGACCAGCATTGACCTAAACACCAAAAAATGGACCAACCATCACTATTAAATTGTGCAATCTTTTACTAACCTCTTCATCATCAATCGAAATGTTCTTACTACACAAGTGGATGGCTAAAAGCTTATTCATTGTGACTCATGGAAGACAGTAAAATCAAGCATTTCATTGTGGGACTACGGGACCTGCACACTGACGCAACCCTGAAGCTTGAGCTGTAGCTGAATCATGTCCACTTCCTGGTTGCAGCAGAGTTTGTTGAGTTCAATGCTCCGATCTCGCATTTCATCTATGGCCACTTCAATGGGTTTCAGCTCCAAGTGCTTCTCCCCAACCACCTCTATCCTCTTCTTCACATAGGGGAATGTGTTGGTCGCTGTGGAGGTGTGCGCACAATTGATACAAGTCAGATGGGCAATTAGTGGGAATTAAAAAAAAAACAACTCAAAAACTAAAACCACTTTGCCTCAACTTGAGCTTATAACAGTACAGTTAATCCTGTAAGTCATCTAATCAGAAAACTGTAGTAAACATGACAGACAGCAGGCAAACACAATACAAACAGCACATCAACACAGAGAAGTCCGTTACAAAATAAGGTAATTTTCTCCATACATCAAAGCATGCTGTGCACCTGTTGTTATAAATACAGCTGTGACAAGCCACCCAGCCTTAACCGAAAGATATGAACAAAAGCTACGTTCCAAATGACTTGTCACTGTAAATAAACGCTATGAAAATGACAGTTTGCTTCTAAGAGTGCTTCGGAGTCATTAAAAACCGAAATAAATATTTAAAACAAATAGGATCGTGCGTTCACCTATAGATGCTATGTTTGTTAGATTGACTTGATGATTAATACTCATGGACTGTACGGTATAGTGTTAAGTGTAGAGTATTTTCTGTGATCTATTTTGAAAGACAAAAATTCAAGTTGAAGAGTAAAAAAAAAAAAAAAATAATCTAAAAGTAGTGAATATCAAATGAATAATTTGATTTAAAAAAAGCCAAAAATACGAAGCATTTTACAGAAAGAAGGAAGATGTTCCATTTAGTGTCGATGCGCTTCAAACAAATCATTTGAAAGATGTTGTGAACTTAGACATGTTGGATTTTACATCATACATTTTAATCATCACCATTTTATATTTGCATACAATAAGACTATATACGAGATTCTCCTTGTTTCTAGCTTTTACTCAAACCTCAACCATAAATAAGTGAATTGTAGCATATTTCTTAGAAATGTGCATTTAGTTCATTCAAGCTCATTTTCTAACCATTAAAAATGTAATATTTTGCTATTTGGGGCTTGGTTAATATTTTGTTCCAGTTGTGTGGTATTATTTAAAGCACATTTGAAATGTATGTTTAAATATTACCTGCTCTTAGTTAAAAATGTTTATACTGCCTCATTTGTAGCTAACATTAGGATTGGTGCTGCACTACACAGATTACATTTTATATAAAGTAAAAAATGTCACAAGGCAATTTGTATCCATTTACCTGTAACATTGTCTCCCTGAACTAATGTTTAGCTGGATTGGACATTTCAATTAACAGTCCAGATAACAGTTGTATGAAAACATTCTCAGTGTTTGGCCTATGCAGGCACAATATAAACGGTTATATGTAAAGGTTACATGTGCTGTAGTGCAATCATTTATCGTGTAATTCAGGCACAGAAATGCATGCCTCGGGTGAGTGTGCGTAAAATGAAGTAATAAATTGGCAAGATTACAGATTGACAACATTTTCAATTCATCTACAAAACAGTGACTTGAAACTCTTGACATGGTGTTGAGAAGAAAACTGATAAACTGGTTCATAAAAGATGACTTGTTTATAAAGTCTCTGGCATGGATTATTTGAATAACACGGTTTTTTTTTGTTGTTTCCAAATAAACACTCATTCTGGGATTCCAGTGTGACAGAGCAGACAGAGCTGCTGTACTCACTGGTTAGAACTGTTCGCCGCTTGCACTGCTCTTCAACCCCTCCGTGCTTCTTCCCTGTCAGCGTGTAGGGTGTTTCAAAAACAAAGCGGTTGATATTGTGACATTTCTCAAAGTCTGTTGTTCTCTCAGCCAGCTCTTTCTCATCAAAGTAAGGCTTGACAAATGTGACCTGTATATAAGCAAACTTTTGGTCCAGGTCTTTCTGGTTTACCTGTCGATTAAAAGGCAATGCAATTCAATTACTCTATAAAAAAAAATGTTCAACATAAACTTTGAATTAAATTGTACAACATGCGCAGGCTATCCCAAAACGAATTACATACAGCTACATAAAAGCACACAGACAATTAGAATCCTTTTAAAATATATGGATTATTATTCTGTTATCCGTCTAAGTACACATTATTTATTGACTACAATAGATCAGTAATTACGCAGTAAATAATGAAAAAGGAATCTATGTAGTTATGAGAGCGATGAATGTACGTCTGGTCTAACCAGTGGGTTCTATGTATTACAGGGTTAATAAAACAGCAAAGGCCTCATGAGCAATAATTCTGGTTCTGTTGAAATGTTACAAGGCAAGCATTTGGAGTAGTGCAAAATATTTCAGCACCAATATAATGATTCGCTTGTTTTTTAACGTTTTACGTTCTTGCTCAAAAATGCACCAATTTCCTGCAATGGTCTTCTCAGGTCTTTGAGTACCTTATTGGAGTCCTGAATGATCTTGACATTCTCTGCTCCAAACTTATCCCCATATAGGCTGAGCAAGCGATGTGAAATTTCTGACAGACCTGTGAGCTTTGGCTCTTTGTAAATATATTCTTTTCCATCCTCCTCTTCAAAGAAGCCCTGAAAAAAATTAACATCCATACATATTAAATGGTATGTGACAGTGGTGTATATTAATAGCAATACATGCTGTAAAGCCAACAGGGTTCAAATAATAGAGTGCTTTCAGTATTTATTTTAAGGAGACAATTGAAAATGTTGTGCAAACCTGAAACATACTGGGACTAATTATATTCCATGTAAAGCAGCAATTAAAAGGTTAGAAATGCCCTTTGAGGGTGTGTCATAGGTGCGTATTATGCAGTGTCGTCTTGCTTGGTATGATATATATAATAAACAAAAATAGCATGTGCAGACAAAATAACTGTGGTGTCATGCAATAATTATAAAGTCGGGGTAAGGAATAAAACATCCATGGTATGAGACAAATAAACATCATTGGTATGAGACATCGTGACTACAGCATTTGTTCAAATGAAAAGCCGGGCAGATAAGTAATTGTAGTTTGTAATAGTCACAGAGAAGCATGACACAACGTTTGTGAAATGTTCTGTGTGACAAAGTAGTAAAATTAAATATTTCATTACTGAATACACAGAATGTAAATGCAGTATTTATCTGTGACATGGGTGTAAATAAAAAAAACAGGAATTGGATCTATGTGCCCATTTTTTAAGACAATGTAGCACAGGAGGATTAAGCAAATAAAGACCAGTTCGTCTTCCAGAGATGTTGCAATATGAAACCTTTATATGATATGATAGTAAAATGTAGAAAGCACACATGACCCAGTGATATTGTTTTGCAAGAATTCTACAGTTTTTTAAATTCATTGTTTGTTCTGCTTAATTTAATGATGTGAACCCTGGTGGCTGGGCTTTGTGTATAAAGCCAATACAAACTACATTTCCTGGTAATCTGGTTAACTGTGCAAAGGGAGATTGAAGATCCAGAATTGTTTCTTATATAAGCCTATTCACCATGCTTATGTCCATTTTACCCACCTGCCCATAAAAGGCCACTCGGAAGTAAGTACCCAGAAGGCGGCGACGCGTCTGCATGACCTCCAAGATCTTAGAATATGCTCTCTGTAGGGTATCATACAAGCGTCTCAGCTTCTGCAAAACAGAAAGTCAAATAATCCTATTTGCAAATGCTCCAAAAATTTTTTTTTTTTTTGCAGCAATGCAGAACTATGTCCACTTCAAACCTAAGAGGTTTCTCTCATTGTATTTAATTCCTTTTAAAATGTAATGCTGCTGAGAGTCTTATTATTATAATACAAATCTGTTCATGTCTTATTAGACTCAATAAAGTGTATGTTGAACACTGCACAGACAGGAAATTTAACTCCCAATGCATTTTGAGTTTTGCATGTTCTCCCATGTCCGGGTCGGCTTCCTCTGGGTTCACCGGTTTCCTGCCACTTTCCAAAAACATACCAGGATGTCAACCGCCTGCACTAAATCGGCCCTGTTTGACAGGGGTGGGTGTGCATAACGTGCTGCAACCCATCCAGGGTCTAATCCGTGGCTAGTGTTCCCAGAATAAGCAGTGGATTCAGCAAAATCCTGAGCAGGGTCAATAATTTAAAAAAAATCAAGGATGAATTAACAACAGTTGCAATTATGAAAATGTTCATCAAATGGACATACTATGTCAATGCAGATGAAAATTAAATGAATATGATGCTGCAACAATGAATGAAACAAAATGTATTAGGATGACACAGGTCACGCTGATATAAACTTGCCAGTAATATTTACAACACTGTAAGAAAGCATCCATATATGGGAGCCCAGGCCTTGTTTATGACCGCTTTCTATAAACATGTTAAGAGGCAGTGCTGGTTAGATTTACAGAAGGAAAATCTGTGTTACTTTTTGGTGTTTGGTTGTTTAACTTTAACTAAAAATGCTAACAAGTTCAGATTTCTATTAAAAAGAAAAGGCTAGTAAGTATTTTTTTTAATTAAAATGATGAGCTTTATATAAACTTTCATATCAACACAAATACAAATTAAGAGCTTTTTGCTATTTTATAGCAGGCAGGTGTAGATGTATTCATTATTCAAATGCTGTTATGGAGTACACATAACTTTCCTGGTGTACATACTGATGTAACTTTATACAATGTGGAGTATTTCTGACTAATATATACAAACATAACATGAGCATATTGTGTGAACTTTGTATTGACTTTATAAAAATGTGCAAAATGTGTGGTCATTGTTCAAACATGTTATAGCATATACGAGCTGACACAGGTGGACTCAGTCAAAATCATTTGTGGCTGTAACTAAGCTCAAAGTTCAGTTCTGAATATTTGTTATTCTGTTATTACGTTGTGTAGATCAAAATACAAAAAATAAGTAATTATTTGAAAAAATCTATATATACAGAATAACGAGTGAAAAAAATTGATAATGGGTTTGCATACTTTCCATGCCTTGAATATGTATACTATAGAATTTATATAGTAAATCAATTATAATCTATTATAGCCTTTTCTATCATTTTACTTAGAAAATTAGTAAACACTCCGATACTAATAATTTTTTGCAGCAATTTAATTACAACCTTTATTTATAAATCGTGTAAATTTAGTAATGGATTTCCTTTTTTTTTAAGGAACCAAAGTGAGTCTTCTAATGCATTTTCAGAAGTAGTATTTCTGTAGGATATTACACACAGGAAAAATGTCAGAAATGTTTATGACAACAGTGTTAACTTTGCAATATGGGTGTACAGTCCTGAGAATTGTGTTTATGTAGTTGTAAAAAAATAAAAATTGTACATGCAGTTAATTCAGAAAAGGCTGCTCATAAAACCAAAGAGATAAAGCTACAACATCATCTGAATATTCCTCTAGTGATTATAAAAGACATAAGCTCCTACGAAAACCCTGACTATTTCAGGCGCCCTAATGTCTAGAATCTTTTTTTTTTTTATATATATATATATATATATATGACATGTTGACATAACCCTGTTCCACATTTGTACTTGTTTACGTGCTATAACTAAACTGAGATAAAGCGAAAGGAAAGAGCAGTAATGGTCTGCTCTTTTATTCACTTGCGTGTGATGCGGTGTCATTTGCAACCACTTTTACAATAGCGGTAAACTATTTACTTTCTCTTACCTCAAACTCGTGGCGCTTTTCATAGACTGGAATTATGAGCCGGGCAATGTACGTGATAAGCTCAAACCGTTCAGCTTTCCAGAGGCCTTCAACACACACTTCCAGCTGCTCTACCAGAACATCCTGTTACACACACACACACACACACACACACACACACACACACACACACA
>JAAIIK010000058.1:1135673-1148070 GCA_014706435.1 Silurus glanis | reverse complement strand
TGTGTGTGTGTGTGTGTGTGTGTGTGTGTGTGTGTGTGTGTGTGTGTTCACCTTGGAAATAAATGATCGTAAAGATGCAAAGACGTGTCGGAATGCCACTTCTGACTGTCCAACTTTAAGGAAGGTGAGATAAATATCAAACACTTTCTTCATCAGAGGGTTGTGGCCATCGCTCTCTAAAAGCTGGTTCTGTAGGCACCGATTTACAAAATATTTATGCACAACGCACAATAGCACAAACCAATCCTGAGAAATTAGCTAGTATTTGTGCTACCTTAAAACTCTGAGTGAAGAGTGAGAGTGTGTCCAGCACAATGAGGCAAGCTTCGGTAGAGATGTTACCCTCTAACAGGGCCTGATGGTTCATTTCAGCTCCTGTTGAGCCGCCACCTAAAATATCAATCAGGTGTATATTCATTCTATTTGTCATGTGCTGCAGTGTTTAGACTCAATGTAACAAATGACAAAGTGGATGGAGAATAAAGGAGTTTTTCCCAGAACAAAATATTGTTAAGAGCTGCAATATGCATGAACTATGTTCTTTTAAGAACAAGGCTCAGTACCTGTGTTGAGTGTATGAGAGGCCTCCAGGGTGTTAAACTGCTGCAGGCTGGTCTGAATTAGACTGGAGCGCCCACGCATCACAGGCATCGTCTGAGACTTCCTATCTGAGGAAAAGGCCCTCGAAACCCAAGATTCCTGACACCTACACAGACAACACACACAAAGAGGTGTACAAAAAGCACGAATACCAAAGTACAATAAAAAAATATATACTATATAAACAAAACCTGATTGTATAGTCTGTGATTGTGACATAACATGAGATGGCACAGCTTGTATTTTTGGAAAGTCATTAATCATTTATTATTAATTAACAGCAAAAATACAAACAAACAAACAAACAAACAAACAAACAAACAAAAAAAAAAAAAAAACAGTACAATACAGTTCTTACCTGTTTATGTTCCTCTTACCAACAAAACGAAACTGAACCAAAGAAATCCTGCCCAAAACACAAGAGGTACCTTCATTAGAATTTAAAAACTAGGAACGGATTAATTAAAGTTACAGCGAGTTGAGAAATCATTAGCAATTTGGTATATAAAAAAAGCAGTGAAAAAAAATTCTTTGTGGTTATTCAGCTAAATCTAACAAAAGTAAATTGAATTCTATTAAACAGGACACTGACAAACCAGACAGCTTATGATCTCACATGTGGAAGCTCTAGGATTAAAAATAATCTATTAGACAATCCATCTGAACCCTGTATAGACTATAAAGTGAAGAACATTTGATCAATGTCCTCGAAATCTGTTACTGCAGCATTATGTGGCAACCATAAAACTAGTATGGACCAATAAACTTTGAAGTCGTTTTCACATAAATTGGAAAGCACAAAATCGCAAGCAATGCTGAGTTGGATGAACAAATTTGAGAAGTGGCTGAACAATCAGAGACCTCATTTTTCTGAGATCTGTGTACCTACTGGGTTGATAAAGACAGACAGCAAATGTGCTGGTTCGCAGTAAGCCTATAACTGGACATTGTCAATTCCACAAGATGGTGTTTAAGTTCATTTGGAACACCTACAGCAAAGTGTAAGTCACTCTGTTTGCATACAAACACAATTCACAGATAAGGCAGAGACAGAAACAGGATGCGTTGGCACAAAATTGGCCAAATTGTTGGCCGTATGCCTTCTTACCACCATGTAATTGATGACACTGCAGCTCATTATAACCACTGCTGCATGTAGTTTTGCTTTGCTTTCATAATCCCCACAGGAATAAGTAAATGGCAAAATGGTTCCACTAATCAACTTAGTTCGTAACGCAATTTAGAACAATGGTTGCATATTTAACCTTGTGATTTCTCTCATACCATCCCTGGGACCTTAACCAAACTAACCACAAAATGCACCTTTACCAATGGGTACTCATAATCCCCAGAGCTCAATGCATACCAGTAAATACCTTTTGCATTGGTTTCAAGTGCAAAGTATTAAGTATTCCACAAAACAATCATACCACAAGTTTACCACAGTTTAACCATAACAAACAATAGGCAGCCTTCACATAGCACTACTAATGATTCACCCCTAGATATGACAGTACATTTTCCCTATAATCAGGCCTGTTATCATACTATACTCCAAGTACATTTCACATACCGAAACCACATTTTGATGTGACAGGCCGATAGCTAAAACTTTGATATAGCAGAGCAGGTTAAAACCAGCTCCAAATTCATTGTAATACCTGACTGTAATACCAGATTTGACTTATTTTTCTTCAGACAAGTTTATTCTACAGATTTACAGAATGACACACAAGATATTTTAGTAAAACTGCTTAGTTTGTTGTTTACAGTTAGGCAAGAATAGACACACTTATTCAATATTATGTCTCTAGCAGTTAAGCAAAATATAAAAAAATAATCTGTATATATATCCCTATAATCCTTATTTATAATTATGCCAGTTTGTCCTTTTGAACCTGTGAAAATGGAGGGATCGGGAAAAAAAAAAAAAAAAAAAAAAGAGTATAACATTTGAAGCAATATTTTTGTTAAAGTTTTGCTGATTTTCTTTCCGTATAGACTCAAGTGGGGTCAGAAGGTAGAGGTGCTGAAGAAATGTCTGCCAAAAGAGCACCATTCAAACAAACAGTGAGGCAACTATGATCACTGATGGGTCCGATAGTACACTCAGTTGCCATATAATACACACCTGATGAAACCTAATTAGAAATCATACTGAATAACTATTGCACTTTTTAATTAGACCTACATTTTAAAATGAATGAAGACAATATTAAAATTGAGTATCCTTTACTGTGGAGAACCAAACAGCTCCAAAAGACTAGAAATGGAAAGAGTCATTGTTAAAGTTAGTAAATAATATTATTAAACCACATGAAACAAAACATGTCAAAATGTTTAAAAGGGCTTGATGTTTGGGACATAAATTTGGGAAGCGTTATTTTAGATATATATATATATATATATATATACCCAAACAAAAGTGTGACTCATCGTGTGAT
Source organism: Silurus glanis (assembly GCA_014706435.1). NCBI lineage: Eukaryota > Metazoa > Chordata > Actinopteri > Siluriformes > Siluridae > Silurus > Silurus glanis. The sequence continues at coordinate 1,145,026 of JAAIIK010000058.1, read as the reverse complement.
ATTTTTTCCCCCCCACAATCATACCTACCTGCAAGGTGTGGTAGTTTAAACAAGGACTTTGCATACCTGCAAATGATTGAATGACTGAAAAATGCTTTTTGTTTTCTCAACTTACTCTAGGAGATTGAGGAAGTTCATGATGTCCTGTGGATTGAATTTGTTCCAGTAAGCCAGCAGTGTATCTGTTAAAATAAATAAAATAAAAAACAAATGCATAAAAAGTTGTAGGTTAAGTAAAAGGTTAAGGTAAACCAACAGTATTTGTCCCTGTTTTCATAAATGGGCTTATTAAAGACTAAATTCTGTACAGTCAAACAAAACATGTTTAATAAACGAAGACTGTATAAAAATATATCAGAAGAGCTACAGGACAAATATTGTCCATCATTCAAGCAAATAACAGTTTATACTGACCCTCTGATACAGTCTTCACAATGTGCAGAAAACACAGCAACAGTCCTTTGACCTCATAATGTCCAAGGCGCCCTATGGAGGGCAGGTTGCTCATTGTGGAGCCACGTCTTTGCAACTGAAACAGAAAAAACACTGCATTAAAAAAACACCAGAATGCAAACAGGTTTTCAGACACTTCGTGATTTGGTTGTGATTGTGTAAAGGGATTGATGTTTAATTAAATCTGGATGAGAGACTATGTGGTTATTTGAACACACTTTTTGGTCACATGATTGTCCTGGCCTTTGAGTCAAAAGGTTTTCACAGCTTTATTTCCTGGTACAGTCACAAACACATTGGTCTTTTCGCTACAAGTCACCAGTCACTGCACTGTATAGTCACCAGCAGGCCTTCCGACTTATATTAGCGGGTGACGCAACTAGTGTTCTACAAATCAGAATAAAGATTGTGTGCGCTCTACTGTCTTCACTTCCATTGGTAGAATCATCACATAAGCTCTTATGTCTTTATTCCCATTGGTAGTTGCATCACATGTACTACTGTCTTTACTCCAAATGGTACTTGGGCCATGTGTGCTCTACTATCTACATTTCCATTGGTAGTTTGATCACCTATAGTCTACTATCTTCAGTTCCATTTGTCGATGGGCAACATGTGCTTTATTGTCTGCACTACCATTGGTAGTTGGGCCTTGTGTGTGTTTCTTTAGTCCTATTGGTGGAAGGATCATGTGTTGGATCATCACTGCTCCAAGTTGTTTCATACTTCTGCAAAGACACACCCACATTTATTTGCTGTTTCATTTGGCTGCTGTTGATTATGTCACCGGAAGTCACCAGCCCTAATTAAATACAAATGGTCTCTCTGTTAATCTGTGTTCACTCACACAGCAACTCACGGCAACAGTCTAACAATCGCCATGACATTCACCAGGAGTGTAGGTTTAATATTAGGAACTTTTTATTTTATTTATAAATAATGTGTTAATGGCACTGTGGATAAACATAATCTGTGTGGAACAACGTAGTATCATATGTTCCAAATAGACAGAAGTTTGAGAACGAGGCCTTAAAGTCTTTCAAAGAAATGAAGAAGACATTTGTCAAGGTGACCCTTACAACGATACAACTCTAAGACTCTAACCTCATTAACCTCTGGTATGCTGGGGTCTCCGTATAACGAGCTTCGCGAGTCTTCTCTCCTTACATGTCCGTTCATTGTGACCAGTCCAGCTACAAAACAAACACATCACTGACATCTAGCATATAATTTATTAATTACTAAATAAATGAATGTTGAATATTCAAATCTCTCATCTTCGTTCTACTCACTCGGGTCCTTTTCAATGGCTGCACTGGCACGCCGAGGGTCTAAGCTAGTCATGGACACATCATCTCTGCACTGAGGAAACATTTTAGAAAAAATAAATCATTTTAGTTTGAGTAATATGTAAATGCTCTGCATATTTAACCTGCTCTAAGCAGGTAAAACAGCAAATATGTATATTTTCCAGGTGAAGTAACACATGTGAAGTCAAGCAGTACAGAGATTCATTCACAGAATTTGTAGAATACAGGAGCTCGTCTGTTGGATCGGACCACACAAACCACCCTTCACTACCCACGTGCATCAATGATCCTTGGCCGCCCATGATAGATACTAACAATTGCAGACTGGGAACACCCCACAAGAGCTGCAGTTTTGGTGATGTTCTGACCCAGTTGTCTAGCCATTACAATTTAGCCCTTGTTAAACAAGTCACTCAAATCCTGACACTTGCCCATTTGTCCTGCTTCTAACACATGAACTTTGGGGACAATACGTTTACCTGCTACCTTTTATATATACCACAAACTCACATGTGCCATTATGAAGAGGTAATCAGTGTTACTCACTTTCCAAGCCATAATGATATGATGTCATAATCATGTGCCTGGTCGGTGTAAATATAATAGCTCTGGTTGCCATAATTGGGTCGAGTTTAAACAGAAATTGTCTTTATTTCTTTATTTATACCTCAGAGTTAACTATAGACTGCTGCTAAAAGAAATTTACACATCTATTTTGTGTATATCGTATATCGAATGTCCATTTCGAATGGCCACAGAATTATGGCTGTGGGAAAAGAAAATGCTAAATGTGTTGTGAAATTAAATAACTGTTTGCATCATCCACATGTCTCTTTCAACAACAGTGTTACTTCACATCTCAATTCGCTTCAAGCATGCTGAAGAACTCACAATAACAATTACTTTTATCAATGTCCAAATATTTAATGGGCTTGACTGTATGTGTGTTATGGTATTGTATGTTGTAACTGACACCAAAAGTCTATGCTATACAAATTTCATCATTAGTTTCTGCTCACGGATAATTGCTCTAATGTGATTGAGCTGCGCATTGCACACTGTATGCTGATGCATTTTTACAGTCTTGTTTGTTTTTTCATTTACAATAACCAGCTGCACATTACTTACAAAAACTTTTTTTTCGGGCAATTTGAAACGGTTCCTTACATCTCTTTAAGAACAGAACTTCTACCGAAGCAACAAAGATTTTTCAGACGTAAATATCAGTATCAGCAGAAGCTTACCATGATGCCAAAGCCAGATCTTGAAGGCTGCCTGTTGGCATTCAGCTGGTTCAGGTTTTGGTAGAGCAGCTCGAAGAGTGGCAGGTAGAGCACACAAATACGGGCCTGGTGATTCTGTTCAATCAAAAATAAAGAAATAAAAAAATACATAAACAACAACAGCCACCATAATAATTAAAGCTCAACTCTCACTTCCTGTTTGATGACTTTGCTTTTCTAAGACTTACTCTGATGATGATTTGTGCCAAATTTGGTGAAGCTTGGACAAAACTGTACACAAAATAAAGGAGTAGCGAAATCAAAGATGGTGAGAAACTGAAGACTGATTTCATAAGATGCACTGAACTCATCTTGACTCAGGGAATCTTTTAATGTTATGACCAGAAACATGCTTTAGAATTAGACCCCAATATGGCCCCTTGGTTGCATTTGAGAGATGATTAGCAACACTTTATGTTTTTTAGTCCCTCTGCACAGAGAGTAACTGTAGCTCAAACTCTAGACCCTGTAGCTATAAAACAGAAACACTAATTGATGCAGTACTGTGCTGCACACATGTAAATAAACAAAACAATTGTAAGTAAATATTGACAATTTTGACTTTACAACATGGACTTATAAATGGATCACAGGTCAGTGAAGTACACAGAGGACATCCTGTCATTACCGGATTCTTTTCTGGACTCAGAAACATACTTTTTTTTAGTAGCAGAAGGAAACACTGGGTCAACTGTTTATCACATAAGCCTAACAAACAGACTCAACGATGGAACAAAATGTTATTGTCCAAAACCATCTGGCTGTGAAGCTGCGAGTATTAAAAGCTGTTTGAACTATCTGATCTGAATCACCCTGATCTATAATTTAGAGGTCAATAACTGGCAGTTTACTTTTGTGCACTCTAATTTAAAGCTTATATCTACAGAAGGTGAATTACGCATATTGTTTGGACTATAAAATGCACAAATGCAAATAATCTCCAGACAGCTCTCTCTCTCTCTCTGTCTCCACATTTAAAGCCTAAGTAGACTGAATGACATATTTGCATAACAGGCAGTTGCTTATCAGTGTCCAGGTTAACATTTTGTTTGAGCGTCATCTGCACAACAGCGAGAGCGAGGTTGTCCTCGTCTGTGGTATAATATTACACACCCATTGAAAAATCCTTTTCTAAGTTGGGTAACGATAAAAACGGGAAAAAAAAACTGAATTATTGATCACAGTTTTCGGATCTTAAGGTAAAGTATTAGGTATCAATATCTAAATACTGATGTTACAAATGAAACTCAAACTGTAAAACCAGTCACCCATAATTTCTTTGTCAAATTAAGCAATTGAGTGTCATATCAGCCCTGTTCCATTATATAATGGATTTATTTATTGAGTAAACATTCTGTACTGCACTATCCTTTCTGCCTGTCCATTTACTTTAAATGGTCTAAGATTCTGTTGCCCTGATGTCATGGTATTTTCTTTACATTGTTCGGTATGTTTTTATTTCTAATCTATATTATGCCGTTCTGTTTTCATCTGCCTGCGTTGACCCCATGGACCTTAAATAAGTTTATTGGACTTCCCCTAACAAATGCTTTTAGGCTACGCCCCTGGGCATCTCTTAAAAAGAAATTGCATTGCACGATCAGCTATGTATGCAAATTTGATAGGCAACAGTGATGAGACAGCTTTCTGAATGTGGTACACTGGAAATACACACCTGTGACCTCTTCAAACGTTGAAGGGAAAAAAAAAAAACTTTCCAAAGGCTTTAGTCAAAGTTGAGTTCATTATGAGCATTCAGATTTAAGTCCATAAATCATGATATTACCTCAAGCAAAGAGCAGTGTTAAGTCAAACTGTCAAGCTGTAATTCATAATATTAGATGTAAATGTACACTCAAAGCCAAGGCTAGTATTACAAAGATAAATGTGACACGGCATTGTCAAGTCCACATTTGTTCAATGGTACGTAAGGAGAGACTGCATTTTAGTCAAAGGCACTGTTTCTTGTAAATACTAACAAATCTTTAGTACTTGCTGAAATGAGACATCAACTTTTAATTCAATTCCAGTAAACCTTATTTCCAGCCAACACGAACAGCTATTACTTACCTTGTAGGATGTATATCTGTCATCCATGGCATGTTTAATGATCAGGTTCTTCAGGACAGCTACAGCCAGTTGCCTGATGTCTGGATTTCCCTGCAGGCCCTTGGCTACCTCTCGGAGTAACAGCCCCACCAGGAAGTGGTTCTTGCAATAGTCCTCAGTAAGACTGTACTCCAGACTCTGGTCTGCAAAGTGTTATTGGTGTAACTTATATTATCAGTATTAACAACAGGACACTGTAGCGTAGCATTCCAAGTTATTGAACAAGCAGGAAGAATTTCAAGCTTTGTTTGTCTGTATGGTACAAATATGCACAAACAAGAAGTAGAACAGACAATGTACATCAAACAACAGATCTTCCTTCAGCCATCAAGACACAGATCATCTGAAGGTGATTGTGAAATTAATGAAAACATAGTTCTTCTGGTACAATAACACTGTTTAACAATACTGATTTGATTTGTGTCTCTCCAAGATGCTCCAACTGTTCACCATACGACATTCCTCAACTCTGTGCAAAACACAACCATGAGTTCCAGAAAGAGCTTGTGGTTTATGTAGCAGGATCCCCCCCGAGCGCAAAGCTGCAAAGTGCATGTGCTGGATTGTTTTTTTTTTTTTTTTCTGTATGTGACAATTCGATATATTTTTGTTACATCTTCAGCACAGCACTAAGAGAAACCACTAAACCACACAAGATCCTTCTGCTAGTCATACAGTGCAGAGTGCACAAAGGAGAGAAGAGTGTGATGAAGACAAGTAGTGCCTACCTGTGAGGAAGTGCATTTATTTATGGAAACAACACAGACAGAAGCACTTGAAAAAAAACACATTCATTGAAATAAGAACCGCTCATTCAAAAAAATGGCATAATGCACAATAGGATTTCAGCATTAAAAAAAAAAAAAGCAAACAGAAAAAGCACAGGCCCAGGCCTGAAATGTCAGATGCGATGACAGTTAGATGGTCAAGCAGGATAACGGCTGTTGCAAAGAAAGTGGCTAGCCAGTTAGTGTGGTTATAAATGGGCAGCCCGGACTTGTTTTACATCGGCATTCGCCGGCACCACCTACCTATGACGCCAAAACACTCCGCCGCGTACGAAATAAAATCTGATCATGAGCAAAAAAAAACAAACAGAAAAGAGACAATAAAAAAACGAGGGCACCGTGCAGGAAGGGAGGTGACCGGGTGTTTACATCAATGTAATGTTTCTGTAGCTGGGAATGAGAATTTGGCTTAATCTAGTAAAAAACATTGCCTGATAAGATCGGGTAGTCCAGAGAATGTCGACTGTTTTGATTTAAAGATGCTCAAATGTATCTTTGCATCTATGTTACATCAGATATCTGGCACAAGCTATCTATTCTATGCCTAGACTAGAAAAGTGCTTCCACTGTGCAGTGCAGGAATTCTAGTAAAAGTGGTACAGTGAAAATAAAAAGCTTGTATTTTGTTTTGCCAGACTGCAAGGCCATGAATATAAACTATTATTATTACAATAAACACAATAATAAAGTGAAATGAGATCAAACTGTAACAGGTTACGAAAAATTAGCAAATACTACAATTAGTCGTGAATATTTCTACATGTGGGTTTAAAGCTGTAGATGTCAGTGCGCTTGTTGTTAGAGTGATCTCGATGTGGAAAAACAAGTGCAGGTAGTGTAAGAGAAAGGGGCAGGAGGGAAAAGGGGAGGGATGAAGGATTATTACAACACGTGAGAGAATTGTCACAAAACTGAACGTACCCTGGACTCTTTGTAACTTGGTACGACCGAATGCCATGGGCAGGTTCAGTGGAATGTAGTGCTCATGATTGCACACTGCCATGAGGAAGTAGAACTTCATTTCTGTCAAAACCTGTAAATGCAAAAAATGTAAATGCGTCGCTGTGTCAGGTGACCTAATACTTGTGAACGCTTTCGGTCGCTTTCGGATGCAGTGCCCTCCACTAACATTGGCACCAATGGTTAACACTGTGTGAGCATAGAAGGCTGTGAAGATTTTTTCTTTTTGTTTCACCTTTTGAACTTTTGTTCGAAAATTCACAAAAATACACGGATGTCAATGATATCAAACAATTGCCCCCCCCGCTCATGTTTGCAAACGTTTTCGCTATTGAAATGCAGAAGAAAGACTTTAGAAATTGGGTTTAAAAGGATATGAATGAAATTTGTTTTGTTTGTTTGATGAAGAAGTGTGTGTTTTCTCAGTCTCTGTGTGAGAACATCTGTGTGTAGGCATGTTATTAATTTACTTATTTATTTTTTATCTTCATGGAGACCTAGAAATATGTCAGTTTTCTCCTCGAGGTCAAACGGGGACACGTGATTTATTGTCACTACGAAAACTATTTTATTTTACTACACAGGCTGCACTTGTGTAGGAGTAGAGATAAAGATGCGATTCAGGGGAAACCACTATTCGATTGCCTACTATGTATTTTTATTACAACCCTTTCCTTATGATTTAGTGATGAACTCAAATCATTTTTCCCATATTAGGAGCACATACTCAAGTAAACATTTATTACATTGTGTGAAATATTTTGGATGGGAAGCCCATAACACCAGATTTATGAGTATTAGACATTTCAACAAATCTTTCATGAGGTAAATATCATTTTTTTTTTCTATCCATTATCCATTGTTTTAAATAGTAAATCTAATGCCGGTTTATATCAGAATCTGAATTGAATTTGAATAAAATAAGTGACATCTTTAGAAATACTGCTAAAATTATTACATATAATAGTTTTCATTTAGCACATTACACTTTGATGAGGTATAATTCCATATGGTATTTCATACTTCACATTTCATACATTATACTGAATGAACAAAAGTATTGGGACACCTGAAATTTCCAGCCTGAGATTTCCAATTTCATATGTGATTCATCCTCAAATTTTTACCACAAAGTTGGAGGCACATAATTGTACAGGATGTCTTCGGATGTTTTAGAATAACATTTCTCCTTCACTTGCACTAGAAGACCCAAACCTTTTCCAGAATGACAATGCTTTTCTGCATAAAGTGAAGTGAAGTGAAGATATGGCTTACATGGGTTGGAGCGGAAGATCTTGAGTGACCTGCTATAGAGCTTAGACCTCAACCCTACTGAACACCTTTGGGATGATTTGGATTGCTGACTGCACCCCAGTCCTCCTCAACCTACATCAGTCCCTTACTTCACTAATGAGCACAAATCCCCGAAATACACTCCAAAATCTAATGGAACATCTTCCCAGGAAAGTAGAGGTTATTAAAACAGCAAACGGGAACTACATGTGGAATGAAATGTTCAAAAGCTCAGCACATACTAACCTTATGCTCATGTGTTCACACACACCTTTGTCCATATAGTGTATTTCACACATCCAATTCTCTGTCAGGCAATATTGGGGAGGGGACAATGTTTAGGTTTTAATGACTTCTCCATAGCCAGCCCTATATTCAAGAACCACCTATTCCTTGGAACTCAGTTTTCAGTCAGTGGCAACAGTCGGGTCCTGTCAAATTTAGTGATATTTTTATATATATAATGTTTTTGCCTCATTCTCAAATCTCTCTTCAAAATACAATCTGCCAAGATCACACTTGTTTAGATATTTTCAAGTTCGTCATCTAACCCAAAACCATGAGCGCAGGAATCGATGCAGTTTTAAATATTTCCATACATTTGAAAGGAGTAATTTCTAATGTGTATAATACTTCAATGTCAGTCAAAAATATTAATCTGAACAAAATCCATGCGGAATGGACAAGAGATTTGGGAGTGGACATATCAGAGGAAACCTGGAACAATGCATTATTTAGAGTGAATGGGACAACCTCCTGTACTCGTTTAGGCTTGATTCAGTTCAAGGTTCTCCACAAACTCAATTATAGCAAGGTTAAACTGTCCAAGATATACACCAATGTAACTGACACATGTGAGCGTTGTCGCTCTGCTAGAGCACATTTGGCTCACGTGTTTTGGGTTTGCCCCTGACTGTTTGATTATAAGACAACTATATTTTATTTTATTTTCAATTTATATTATATTAAAGATATTAAGCCTAGTTTTGAAATGGCAGTTTTTGGAGTACCTGAGCAAGGTACAGTCATTTCCAGGAAATGTCAATACACTTGTGCTTTTGCTTGTCTTGGGTTGGAAAACTTGTAAAATAAATATGAAAAGCACTGTCAATTCTTTGTGTATTTAATACTTCACTCTGTTCTTTCTTCAATTATAT
>JAAIIK010000058.1:1120901-1135573 GCA_014706435.1 Silurus glanis | reverse complement strand
AGAGAGAGAGAGAGAGAGAGAGAGAGAGAGAGAGAGCGAGATAGATAGATAGATAGATAGATAGATAGATAGATAGATAGATAGATGTGTATTAATTTTCAGAACGTGCACTAGAATGAGGATGTAATTGTATTTGCGAGTCAAATACACTCAGAGAGCATTAAGCACAGTTACTCTTTCATCCTGTTTTTTATATTTTATCGGCACTATGAAATGATCAAAGTAGTGGTTGAGAGCTAATTTTGGTAGATCGTAGTGTTTTTGTATACAATTTGCATCTTATAATTAATTATACTTCGTGATCTTTTGCAGGTTCAAAAGTAATGATCCAGCTTTAAAAGTTTTAAAGAGTTTAAATAGCAGTGACAATGGCACCTTAATAATGAAAATTGTTAGACAATAACTCGGATAATTCAAACTACTGACAGCTTCTATTCAACAGTGGCTGGATCAAACACTGGGACACAAAGTTTCTAACACGGTCAAATTTCAACTATTTTGCATATGAGAATATGTGTTACCACTCGGCTGTGTCAGGTAGTCTAGTTATGCAAATTATGCATTCTCTTTAACTCTCAATAAGCTGTAAGTAAAGGCAGTTGTTTACTTACACAGTCTCAGTCCGTCCATGGTATTTTGGTAATAAAAACAAAAAAAAGAAAACTTGGATTTTGACTACAAGCTAAGAGTTATACGTTTCTGAAATCAATAATATTAATACACTAAAAATTATATAATAATGTATTAAATATAATGTGCACTATATGAAATTCTGATTGTACTGATGATACTGACATTTTCACGATTTCAGATATGACTTACACGGGTTGGAGGGGAAGATCTTGTGCACCTGCTATAGAGCTCTGAACTCAACCCTATTGAACACCTCTGGGATGAAATGAAACACTGACTGCTCCCCAGGCCTCCTCACCCCACATCAGTTTCTGACTTTACGAATGCTTTTGTGGCTGAATGAGCACAAATCCCCAAATCACAATCCAAAATCTAGTGGAACATCTTCCTGGAAGAGTGGAGGTTATTATAACAAAAAAAATGGGAACTGAATGTGGAATGGGATCTTATGCTCAGGTGTCCACATACTTTTATCCATACAGTGTTCTGTACCACTGGTCAGGGGTTATGCAACAAAAAAAAATAGTCTAGCTACATGAAATTGGTCTTTTAGATCACACTTACCTCAAACCCAATACATATAGTACAGTACTTCTTACCTTGGGATCTTTTTGGCTGAATCCACACATGTAATCATTTATAAGACTAAATGCAAATCCTCTGTTCATGAAGGTCAAACAGCGCTGTAATGAGAAGCAGAATCATTTTCACTAAAATATAAAAGTTTTGTTATTTTGAGGAACAACTATACTGTATATGCAGTTATATATATAGTTTCTCACAAAAGTGAGTACACCCCCACATTTTAGAAACCATTTTAGTATCTTCTCAAGGGACAATACTATAGAAATGAAACTTAGATCTATTTTAGATTAGTCAATGTACAACTTGTATAGCAGTTAATATTTACCCTCCTCTAAAAATAACTCAACATACAGACATTATTGTCTACGTAACTGGCAATAAAAGTGAGTACACACTAAGTGAACATGTCAAATAGAAAAGACAATACACTGTTCTTTTTCTAACAAGTGATTTATCTCCATCAACTGCTAATAGTTTGATTCTGACTTTGTGTGTGGATGTGGGTTAGATGCCTGAGAAAGTAAGATACACAGACCTTGATGAAGTTGGCCAGGCTGATGTTGACGCACCGAGCCTCTTCAGGAATCTCTACATAGCGTATGGTGATGTGAGGCATGATGGAGAGCAGCAGACACTGCAGCACCTGCTGGAATGACTCGGGGAACCTCTGTGCTCTAGGCATCTATGAGAGAAATGTAAAACTTTCATTTAGATTTCCCATTTGCTCTCTGAAAAAAAAGCGCAATCGACCACTATTTTGTGCGTTTGCCATTTACTCGTTTCTTTTTTTAGATATTTACTAAGCTCTTTTTTTTTTACTGGGACATCATGAAACCATCATATAGAAAATAAGAGTGTAGACATAATAAAAAACAAAACAGCAAATGGCCGAGGAACATTATACCTATTTTAAAATGCAAGGAATCATTGAATATGCAATTTGGAAACCGTTCCACTTTTTCCGTCCGGCTCTATAATCGTTGTAACTCAACAAATATGAGCAAAAAATGTAAACACAACATTTAAATACATTTTAAAGACCGTGCATTTTTAATATAGTGAATGTAGTATACATTGTTCCAAAAAGCAGAGTGCAGAGAAAAACACATTTATAGAGTAAACTGCAACATTAATGAATATCAAACTTGTGGCCTTCAAAAAAAGAATTGTACTGAAGTCCATGGGTTTTGCATTTGAGACGGAGGCTAATATTTAGTACTTCTAGTGTTAAGGAAAAGTTATAACAAACCATGATCCGAAACTTTCAAATTAACCAACCTTCATTCTATTGCCTTCAAAGAGGTGATGTGCCATTGACTTGGCCATTGCTTCAAAGAAGAACCATGAGTACTGAAACATAAGACAAATAAGTGCACTTGTAGTAAAGAAAGCAAACTAATCATCTTCACAAGGTGTTGTGACTGATGCTAACTCTGCTTATTTGGTGCAGAGCTAAATAAAACAAAAAACAAGACATAACATTCAGTTTTGAGGCTGCATGTAAAGAAAACTGAAATCCTGTGGAAAACAGGGGAAACGACTACAGTACCCCCTGCTGTTCAGAGAACGTATTGCATGTTTTACACACTTATCTTCAGTACACCAGGAACAAAGCACAATGCGCGTGTGCACGCACGCGCGCACGCGCACGCACACACACACACACACGCACACAATCATACATATTCACACACACAATACCTGGATAAACCGGATGCACTGAGAGAGCATGCAAATTCTGTGTAATTTAAATGTGCCAACCACTTAATATTATATAGTAATAATAATAATGATAATAATAATACCTTCAGTAGCTTGTTGCAGGTGTTAAAGTCTGCAGTTTGCTTGAGAATTGCTGTCACGTTTGTGGCTAACACTTCATGTGTGCTCACTGTGTTTCCTGATGCGGCATTGTTTGCGAGAAATACATACTGAGAACAAGAGAGACATTTTCGTTCAAACCTATTTTTATAAAACAGTTTAGATTTAAACAGTATATATTTTTTTTTGACAGTAAAATCAACATATGGCTGGAAAAGTCATGTCCAAATATTTTTTTTTTCCCCCTATACAATATATAACATATTTATATGTTAAAAAATTCTATTAAATGTCATGTTACAAGTAATAATATCCAAATAAATAGCCTATATTTCAAGAGTTCAAAGATTCAAGATTTTCTTTGTCACAAACATAGTATATATACAACTATGAATAAAACTTGAAGTGAAATGTAAACCTGATCAGCTGCTCAGAAAATTGTGCCTTAAATAAAAGGAAACTTAAATATAAAATAATAGAAAATGTGAGAAAATACAAGAAAATGTGAGAAAATATATTAGGTAGTTATAAAGTAGTAGTTACAAATAGTGCAAATATAGTTTAATGTGCAAAAGGGAAGTACAAATTGTATGGATTGTAATGAAGTAGGAAGTAGGAATTACCACAGACACAATAATAATTATATCTACCTTTAGAAAAGAGCGCAAGTAGTGCTCCAGCCCTTCTTCGTGACACTGGGACACAATGTGAATGATCACACTGTAGGGAACATCAACTATCTGTTACTATTACTGTCCTCAGACTGTATATTGTGTACAAATCAAACATCTTAATTAAAGACTGGGAACATTTAAAAGAAGCTTGCATGCATCTTTAATAAATTCGCCACAGCCCAACCCAAAAAGCACAGAATTTACCGGGTGGCATTGATGGCGATCTCTTGAGGCTCTTTGCTTGCCGTTACAAGGACCTGAAACAGCTGCACAAGCACGGTGGGCAAGAATTTAATGATGACCTGAGTCTCCACAGCGTGCAGGCACTGCCACGGGACGAGAAGAAAGAGAAGAGATCAATACTTTTTGGCCATGACCTCATGATATACTGCAAGCTTCATTTAAGCTAACAGAGTTGAGGCAAAAGTTTTTACACCCTAGAGATAAAGAGATTTCATTGACAATAATAAGACATTTAAGGTTGTGTGTCACAGAAGTTCATTATAACAGTAATAGTTATATGTAAAATGTGGAGTGTGTGCCATACCAGGTCCATGCAGAAGTTGTTACTATAGAAATAAAAACTAATTACAACTTCAACCTAAACCTATTGTGAGAATTAGTGTTATAGAAGATACAAAGCTTAGAAACCTTCACACACACACACACACACACACACACACACACACACACACACAACATAACTTGCAAAACCATCACCATGCCCTCAAATCATCATAGATAGATGGATAGATAGATAGATAGATAGATAGATAGATAGATAGATAGATAGATAGATATCTCTCTCTCTCTCTCTCTCGCTATATATATATATATATATATATATATATATATATATATATATATATATATAATGATTTGTGGGCATGGTGATGGTTTTGCAAGTTATTTTTATATATATACACTGTATATACTTTATTTATTTACAGGCAATGCTAGGACAAGATCTGTATCTATTCAGTAGTCCAATTATTCATAACTGTTTCTGGATTTAAACCCATAGTGTGTATGGAATTTCTATACAAAAAAAAAACAAAAAACTAAATAATAGCACTGAAAGGGCATATACTAAGGTCCACTGCATGTTCATGTTAAATGAACATGGTCTTTATTTGAGTTTATCTTTTTTTGTATCTGTATTTATATTTCCATTTATATACAATGTTCACAAAAAAGTGTTTTAATATATCCACACTTGGGTGGTCCACTAAATGCGCTCACCTTTAAGTACTTGATGAGATCCGTCAAGTTCCCCTCTGACGTCGACCTCCTCAGCTGACAATACTGGAAGAAATTGTGCAGGTGCAAATCCTAGACAGGGACAAACACACATATATATATATATACTCAGTTCCATTGTGTGGAATACTCAAATATTTATATATATTTTTTTTTAGAAACAGATGTTTTTCACTCACTGCAATAAACACCTCTTACCTGAGTATAAATTGTTGATACTGCATAGGTCTTCACTTTAAACAGAGGCTTAGCATTCTCCACCCATTTGATCTCTGGTGACTTGTTGAAGAAAGGAAAAAAATTGATTACCAACTGACCAAATTCAAGATAAATTATTAAAACGTCTCAATAAGCATTTGTTTCTAAAAACGCTGATCATGAGTTCTGCTTATTCATCATTCTTATAATGCATGACCATCTTTTTTTCATAAAATGGGTCTCTGTTTTTATATGAAGTGCTTTCATTTTTCCACTCTTTTAGAAAGCAATACAAAATATGGATTTAGGAAACAAAAAAATTGATATAAAATAATAAACGATTCTAAATGTTTTTTAAATAATCTATTAGACTGTCAAAGGAACATCTCTACACCCTCACAAATGTCATATCAATGAATATACCATGAGTAAACAGCTACATGTCCTCCTGTTAGCTGTAAACACAGCCAGCTAGCAAGCTGTTAAGTAACCTAGCACATGTTTGTTACAGAGACACAGGGATTTTAGTATCCAAGTCTCAGGTTACCAATACTTTAAAAAAATATATATTTTCAGTCAAGACAAAAGGTTCTGCAAATTGCTAACACTGGCTAATTTATATATCAGTCCAATAGCTAGATTAGTTAGCGAGCTAGTTAGCCATCTTAACCTTACGATTTAATGGTGTTTCAAAGTATTAAGTAATGTAATCATTTTTTAATAACTGGTTTATTGATCGTTTCGACTCATCACTTTTGTTTAAGAAAAGAAATCTGTTTTGAAAAAAGGAAAAATTGATCGACTTAAACAGCAATCTATATAATATAATCAAAATGTAAAAATTCCTTCAGGAAATAACAAGTATTAATGGACACTTTGGAATGACAAGCCGATTAAATCATCTGATGAATAAACACAATATCAATCTACTGAGGAACATGAGTTCCTGATTTCACACAGCATAGTGCTGATTTAATTAGAGCATGGGAGACATTTAATTGTAATTTTTTAGTCATAGAAGTAAAGAGTCACTAAAAAAAATCCTTGTCTAAAGGAGAAGAACCTACCCTCTTAGAGTCTTGGTTCTTATCACAAAGATACCCAGCAGGTAAAGTAGCAGAAACAGGAAGCTGTAGTTCTGAAGACTGTATCCTTCCATCTTTTAGTAATGGTGCCCAGGCATATCCCACTGTAATGCAATAATAACAGGTTGATGGACTACTTTAATAATGAACTGTTGAATTATTTCGAACACGTGCATACACACCCACTCTTACCCAAAGTCTCTACTCCGTCTCTCTTCTTTGTGCTGGCTTTGTTACTAAGCTCACAGCTGATGTGGTAGAAGGTGAAGAGAATGTGATGCTTCTCATGAACATGGATTGGCAGCTCGATTTTAATCTGCAAGTTAACGACATAAGAAATTATTTTATTCTGGTAATCAGAACAAGGATATTACTTTTATTTTTTACATTCTTTTTAATAATACATGCTCATTCTTATTTCTTATAAAAACTATATTATAGTGCGAACTACATCCAGCTCTCTTCATCCTTCTACAACCGGGTTTTCAACTGGTTCTGTGACAGGGACCACCATTCTGACTAACAAGTAATTCGCGGCCCACTATTGTGTGTGTGTGTGTGTGTGTGTGTGTGTGTGTGTGCGCGTGTGTGTGCGTGTGTGTGTGCGTGGGGGGGGGTGTACTCCTTACCTGTTAGTGGGATTTCTGGGTGTGGTGACTTCCACACAGTCTGCCTATTCGTGGTGATATAGTGGTACATAGTGACAGCCTCATATCATTCTCTGGTTCTAGCCTTGCCCTGTACTTGTTTGAATATTTTAGATATTTTCATTAAATTCAGTTTTCCCACTAATGTGCAAATATTCTGGAAATGTTTGGAAAAATAAATTATGGAAAAAAAGTTATTTTAATAGTGAAATTATGTAGGCTGTCACGGACCACATGCAATGCCGCCGCGGACCACCAGGGGGCCGCGGACCACCGGTTGAAAACCCCTGTTCTACACCATGGTGTAAAATCCTATTCTGTTCTCTAACAAAACAAAAGTTTTAATTCTTTTGCTTGCCACAAGGTGACAGCAACAGAACATACAAGTGAATGCGAGTTTCATTTCCTGATCGAATAAGCAGTAGTTCTGCATATTAAAAAAAATAAATCATGACCTTTTTTTAAAAAAATGTCTTGTGACTCATAACCAGAATAAACAAAAATGACCTTTGTGTTTATTCACTGTTTATGTAATTTGAAGACGGCTGATGATCTGACAAACTGTTTCTGGATTTCCCTGAGATGAATTTGCATCGAGTTCACAATTGCTTTGTAAAGTTAAAAGGAACTTCTTTTGATAAAAGGGAAGAATAAAATGGCATCATTTTACCAATTCGACAAGCAATCAAACTACACAGAGACAAACCTATGATTTATTTTTCAACTTTTGACATACTGTAATAAATATTACCTCATTGTAAAAGTCTGGGCTTTGGTTGTGATGCAGCACAGCGGCAAATGCACTCGTGGTGAACAATGGCTCCCCTGGCTTGCCATAAATACACTGCAATAGATAATAAATAATTGTTTATTTTAGCTCTTTACCAATTCTAGTTTTCCACCTTCCGGCTTAGTTAAATCTAAAAAGCATTTTAGGCAGAGAAGTCAGAATTGAACCTGAGAAGTAGGGATTTGTCTTATGCAAGAATGTTTCTGGTTATAATTATTTTTTTTTTTTTTTATTGCAAAAAACGTGACTGGTTTCATAAAATTTATAAGGCCACGTTTGTCTATTCAGTCAAACTGAACATTTTCAAAATGAAATAGCTAGTTCAAAATAGAATAGGCCACAGAACAGTCACAAAACTACCTGAAAGTTTGTAACCTTTCAAACATTTGTTAAACATTAGAAAAATCGGATGCAGTACCTTAAGTGGGCCTGCTCCCTCTTCATCTGAATCTTTGAACTGAACAGACACGGCAATGTTCCTCGCCTGAAGCACAGACAGAATATAAAAACAAAGAGTCAACTTAGTTTCAATTAATCAAACTCATATCACTGCATCAGATATACAATCTAGTCACGAAAAGCCAAACATCAAGTCTATGGCTTTTTACCTTTGCAAATGTCTTTTGGCTTTCATATTTCAGCTGCTGGGGATAAATATACAACTGATTTTTATAGATGGTAAAAGGGTGATTGTACTTGGCTTCTTCAGAGATAAACTCTTCTAGTTCCACAGACACTTTCTCACACTGCTCATCAAACGGCTTCACGGGGATGTAGGAAGGCGTCACTGAATCTAAGACAGCAAAAGCATTAAAAATATGAATATTTTTTGTTGTACAAGTGTTCATTCATTCATTCATTCATTCATTCATTCATTCATTTCCTATTCCAATTTCTTTCTTTTAATTCCCATCCTATGTAGTGCACTAGTGCAAAGCATTTTGGGATTTAGTCAGATGTATTTAACTTCCACAAAAAATGATTAAAGTCAATGCCAGACAAAAATCTATTGCTATGCATATGTCATGATTAATACAAAATGTTTGTCATACCAAATCTATTACTGCTTAAAATGAAAGGTAATGACAAGGAGCAGGGAAAAGAGCGTTTAAGACTGAATTTGGAATACACACAGTAAAGAACTGCCCTTGTTCTTCTTTTTATTATACAAACCATGGATTATAATTATTATTAATAATAATAATAATAATAATATTTAAATGTTCACTTTCAGGTCTCTGTCCATTTGCACTGTAATCAATATACTGTTTGAACTACAGTAACATATGCAGGTAGTCCTCTACTTACGATGGAGATACGTTACGAAGACTCCATCTTAAGTCAAAAATATCGTAAGTCAAAGATGGTACTATGACTGTGACAGTCTTTCCTGCTTCATGCTGATTTCAAATTTTTATTTTCTGCACTAAACTGATGGCTTTCCTCTTCTTTTTTTTCACTACAAGCAGGAGACATACTTGGGCGCTTGGAAGACATGCTTTTATCAATAAAATTGCTGTTTGAAATAGAAACAAATACACAATTAGACGACTTTACTCCGTTGACCGCTAGCAAGAGTGGGCATCTCACAAGGGGAGAGACACGCTCATCCCAGCTGCGTATCTATGTATGTGCACGTAATTTTTTCTATTTTTACAATTTTGTTGCATCGCTCTCGTCATCGTAAGATCGGAAAAACCGTAAGTCGAACCATCGTAACTCGTCGACCATCTGTACATTTCAAAATCAACAACAGAGAAACGTTTTAAAAAGCCGAGTTTCTGAATTCTCACTACATATAATACAAGTATAATACTTCATATTTACCAATATAAAAAGAAAAAAAATATTAGAATGGTATAGAATAAAATTTTAACAGATAGAATCTCTGAACCCAAAGATCTGATAAACTGATGTGGCTCTGTGGCCTTGGTACAAATGTACTCATGTGATTGCCTCTGCGTGCCTCATGTTCGGATCAGCCTAATAAAGTGTCATAACACATCTGCATAGCAGACAAATCACTGCAAAAACTGTATTTACAATTACAGACATACAATACCCAAGTGATTTTTTTGAAGGTGTGATCTAGAGACTTACTTTGCAAGTCCGGAGACACACATTCGATGGCGATATTTATTTGTCCTGGGATGATTTGCAATTTACTTTTTTCTGGTCTACAAGAAAGAACACAAACTCTCAAAACACTAAACGAGCTATTGAACAAACACAGGAAGGACACAGGTCTAGTGCAAAAAGAAACCACATGTACTTTGTACTTCATATACTGCATACACACTCCACTCACTTCCTGATTTCAGTCAGAAGTTTGAGAAGGTCTTCTGTGGAGATCTTGCTGCTGTCCTGGCGATACAGAGGTGAGAACTTTCCTTCTGTGTCCAAACTTCCCTGGGCATCTTTAAACACCTGCCTAAAAAAGAATCCCATTATTGTGTAGTTTGTGTAAATCGCAAAGGTTTTGAAGACAAAAACTAAACAAAAACTATAAAACACATAAGAGTTGAATGACAATTCTTCAACATGAAACTCTTTCAACTGTTTGAAACATGTATGATGCAAACACTGAAATGCATTTACTGAATGTCTAAACAGTGCAGCCAGTTTTCCTAGAATCAACTTTTCATCTTAATTTCTTAATTTAAGATATAAATCATTGTTTTTTTGCCTCAGTCCATTCATTTATATACCATTTATTAGACAACTTACTTGGCAGCCCAAGCAAAGGGCATTCTGTACTGTCCAAGCCGCTGACACGTCTGCTTAGCTGCCTTCAGTACTTTCGGAACCGTCTGTGGATCACGCATTAAAAGGCAAGAAAAGAAGATAACAGTAAAACTACATCTGTATAACAAAGCAAAACTGTATTAAACATTTTACCGCTCATAACACAACCTATAAACAGCATGTATTCTGAATAAATGTTCAAAAAGCACCAATAATACATGTCTAATTCTAACTAAATAAACTACATATTTTACATATTACATACTTTACATCATCACCAATCATCATCCTTTTTCATAGTTTGTACATCCATCCATCCATCTATCCATCTATCCATCTATCCATCTATCCATCTATCTATCTATCAGCACCTTGCTCATATCCGAAGTCTTAATGTAGGGTTCAGCGCAGTGAGTGATCCCATTCTGCAAAACCTTCTCCACCCGAGCCACCAGGAAGACGTCTGTATGAGGGTTGGTCACAGAAAAGATGCCCTGTAGAACACATACATAATACGTTTCAAACACACTTTGTTAGATGTACACATTTCAGATTAAAGCACTACTACTTATTTGCACTATTATATTGAGACACCTCGAATCGTTTATTTTACAAAAAAACTTCGCTACCTAGTTTATGCTGTTAATAAACTCTAGACTAGTTTTGTGCGACTGCCGATATAGAATGTTTAAGATGTTTCTAACATTTCTACACAAGATGTGTAATAGCAAGAGGACTTTTTTGTATCATTCTGAATGAGCCAGTAATTCTGCCTATCACTGATAGTGAATGCGATCAATAATAAATGAATAAATATGAGTAATCCCATACATGAATATGCTTTATGGTCAATACTGTAATGCCTATTAATAATGCATCAATCGAAAGTCGAAACAAGTGCATTTGACTGCACAGAAGGTGAATTTCTATTCAAATTGTTGGTTTTGTATGTACAAAAGCATAAGTTTTTTCTGATGTCAGTGGACTGACTATAAAGTTTTATGATATGCCTATTTGTAAGATTTTATCAAGACTGGTCAAAATAATATTGGTTTCATTTAGAAGACATTGTTTTCGTGGTTCTGCTCTTTCCCAGTTTTTTCCCTAGTTTATTTTATTTTTTAAATAGTATTGACATTTTTATCATCTGATGTTAAATCCTTTCCCCAGCTCTCCTCTAATTTCAAATCTAAATAAATCAGATGCAATAAGTGGAGCCTCTATCATGTCATGATAACATGATGTTATTCTCTGATCTGCTGAGTTAGGCTCTGGTGTGTTTCAGTTCCAGTAAGCCACGTCATAGTTCCCACCCTGGCACTGAAAGCTCAGGGCGGTCTAGGCGCAGGCTATGATTTACTATGCAGCACTAGAGCTGCTGAAGAAATGACTAATGGATCAGGGTTACTGAGTTTCATGCATGCATAATGCCTTCCAGAGTCATAGACATAGTGTAAACCGTATCTTTTATTTACATACTTGTGTATTTATGCATCATTGCATGATTAAGGTATAGCATGATAAAGCTACCACACATCCAGGCCGAATTAATGATCAAAATACTACTACAGTTTCTGAAAATATTAAGAATGTTAATACCAATACAAATAATAACACAAAAGTTTAGTGTTCATTGAATTACTTATGACATTTTATACATTTCCTGTAGAAGAAATCGGTATTTATTGTCATCTTTGACCTGGCTTGTTTTGCCATAATATAGACACTGAAGAAATATATGACACAAATACCAATTTTTCCAATTTCAAATTCTGAAATCAACATTTCCCTGCCTTGTCCAGCAGAGATCATGCCCAATAGAATATTATATAAAGAATTGGAAATCTACTGTTTCTCACTTCCTGGTCACTTCTTGGGTTCCCGCTTTATAAGCAGATAATGGTACATCACATTACATTCATTTGTACAAGTATCTGGTTGTGTTTTAACATTTTTTTTAGGATTTTGTCTATTGGATTACACTCTGCTACTGATTGATCTAAATCAGAGGTGCCCAAACTTTTTCCTATTAAGGGCCAAAAATGTAACTGAAAGTTGCCATGGTTCCTCACCAGTGTTGTGCTAGTTACTAAAAAATAGTAACTAGTTACAGTTACTCGTTACTTCATTCAAAAAGTAACTTAGTTACTTTGTTGATTACTTACACCAAAAAGTAATGCGTTACTGTTAAAAGTTACTTTTTAGTTATTTTTTTAAAGAACGTTCTTTAATGTTCCCATTAATGCCCTTTTATGTGTTATGGTCTATACAAACACAAAACTGACTTAAACACAAAGTGATTTTTAAACACTATTTTATTTAAGTCAGACCAGCACAAACTGAATATATCACAAGGATTTCTGAAATAAATAACAAAACAAGCTGAATAATATTCAGAATCAAAAACTAAAGTCACTCTGTAAACTAATGCAGTTTCACTTTCAAAGTTGCCCAGTCCAGTGCAATTTATAAATAGAACAATATAAACATAGAAATACTTAGATTTATTGTACAGTGGAGTTCAATGCCTAATACAGATATTCACCCTATAAGCAATACAGCCATATGCTTATAATGCCGGTGACCTCTAATGAGAAACCTAAAGCTGGGCTTTATTTTTCCCCAAAAAATTGTATAAGTTTAAAAAAAAAAGTTTTTCCAAATTGGGCTTATTGATTGTCTTTGATTTATTATTATTGCTTTTTTATTTTTTATTATTATTTTTTGTCTGTAGATGGATCCTCACTCTGCCTCAGAGTCTCAAGGATATGCCAATATTAAACAGATAAACAAAAATAGCTGTTATTTAACAAAGGATGATGTATACATAACATTAAAGCTTTCTGTAGGAAGGTGTCTAAGTTTATAGAAATAAAGCGTGTCAGCTCTTTGTTATTGTCAGTTCTCCACCCAAAAAGTGTTTGCAGGTTTGCAATAATTTGCAATGTAGTACCTCTGATACAAAGATACGTCACTATTGTAGTCTATGTGCATAGCAATGTATTAAACTATCAAACCAAACCAAGCTCACTTGTGCGATTTAAACAATATAATATACATTGTTTATAAACCCTTTATTTCGTCCAACTTAATGCATGTTTGTGCTTTTCATTATATATACCGTTATTAGAACTGTTTAGGGTAATGAATTAAAATGAACTTCTCTTGTTCCATAACATCATAACACATCCCTGTACCACAGGAGTTTCTAAAACTTTACTGTATTTTCTCTAACCTCACTTACAACCTAAGACTTTCTACATTTACAAATTGTTGAGGTAGTAGATGAATTAAAATATTCAAAACAATTAACAAAGATTTTTTACAAAAAAATCTCAAAAACACTTAAAGCCCTTCATGATAAAAATATAAAAGATGTAACCTCCTACCTGAGTTGGAAAACGTAGTAGAGACTCAGACACTCTCTGAAAAACTGGTAAGCCTTCGACTCGGGCCGCGTCAGCCGCTTCTTTTCCTTCGGCGCCAATGGGTGTGTGAGGGGCTTCAGACAGCAACTCTCTCACGCATGCTGGGTTTAGATCCACGTGGAAATCTTCGGAGATCTTGCAGCCTTTGGTTACGTCAAATAAGGCCAAAGTGATGAAGAATGGCTCGAGCTGGAGCAAGAAGAACGAGACTGAATGAAAAATGACAGCTTAAAAAAAGGGTTAACTTGGCAAACATAGCACAGTTTAATCATTTAATCTGACAAAACTATATGTATGATTTGACCTGCTGTACACTTTAGTTGAAGGGCGCATTCATTGGCCTTCATAGCACTTACATTTATGACATTTTTGGCAGATTCCGAGGGTATCCAAGGGTATATTATCTCATTCACACAACTGATAAATATCTCATTCATACAACTGAGCAGCTAAGGGTTAAGGGCCGTGCGAAAGAGCGCTGGTGTTTCTTGGATTGAAACTCACCACCACTTAGCAACAACTTCCCACAAAAATACTGCAAAAAAGCAATGATGGAGGACCAATGTAATAGTTATATAAAGCCTTACATGGAAGAGAAAGTCAACAAGTTCAAGTTGTTGTTTATTCCGCTAAGAGCACTCTGAACGCGGCTTTTGCCCTGAAGACTTTAATAAAGCACCATTCCAATTCCAGCTCCATTTAATCAAAAAGCTGAATGCATGCTTGTATGCCTTTAAACTAAAGTGCTAATCAATGTTGTATATACAGTGCCTTGCGAAAGTATTCGGCCCCCTTGAACTTTGCGA
>JAAIIK010000058.1:1082297-1105901 GCA_014706435.1 Silurus glanis | reverse complement strand
CGCAAAGTTCAAGGGGGCCGAATACTTTCGCAAGGCACTGTATGTATAGAAAGCTTGAGATGTCTACTTTTAAATAAACAAATAATCTCCGATTATGTAATATGTATAAAAGTTAGAAGAGGTACAGTTTTTCCGGGTTCACCTCATTAACCACCGTGTGGAAACACAGCAAAGGTTCCGTTTGTTGTTCTGATGATTTACATCATTTTAAACACCATAATTACTTTAAAACACTTACAAGAATATTTTGTCTTTATGCTCTAAATTAAGTAGAGTTTCACTAATAATAAACATACATTTGCATAAAGCATCTATATTTGTTCATGTCCATGTTGATTAGAGTATTAAAAACTTGAAACGTGTTAATTTAAGGTACATTTAGAACAGATGAAAGTGTATGAATTAATTTTCGTTTTTGTTAAGTTAACTCATGACTCTCTTTCGGCTTCTCCCATTAGGGATTTGGCACATGTTTTTATGCTGAATGCCCTTCCTAACGCAACCCTCTCCATTTATCCGGGCTTGGGACTGGCACTAAGAGTGCACTGGCTTGTGCAACCTTAATGGCTGGGGTTGGTTCCCTGACCGGGGATCGAACCGAGGCCGCGGCGGTGAGAGCGCCAAATCCTAACCACTGGATCACCAGGGAACCTTAAGTTAACTCATCACAATCATGCCATTAATCACGATGAAATATTTTAGCCCTAATATTATTAAGAAGTGATTTCCAGTTACCAGCGTGACACTAAAACAGGTAGTAGTAATGGCTACTTTTTACTTGAGTTCATGTCAGAGCCCAAACTTCTTTACTTAACTTGAGTAAAAAAAGATGTGTGTACTTTTGCCACCTCTGGGTTTCCATAGTTTTGGCACTAATGACAATCAGTCTTAATTAAAATAGTGAGCTTTGCACGGTCAGAAAAACAGTGTGTGTGAGTGAGTGAGTGAGTGTGTGTGTGTGTTTGTGTGTGTGTTTGCATTTATCTCTCTAATGCGATTGAAGTGGCCTGCTGCTGCTGCGATATCAATGTGCTTTCTCTAGCTCTCAACTGTAATGTGATTGTCCAAGTACACTCCTCCTTCTTCCTCATTTCTCTTTCCATCCCCCATTCTCTCTCGCTCACGTTTTCTTTCTCTCCTTCTCCCTCTCCCTCACTGCTCCTCTGAGACTAAAGGATCAATCACTCTCCCACTTCCCTTCTTCCCCTGACTGCTCTATGGATTAAAAGCCTTTATTCCATCATTCATTCATTTCGATATGCAATCACCGGGCCTCACTAATGTCCTTGAAATGGCTAACAAAAGGAAACACGAATATGATTATGATGTCACACTCTCAGCAACCCCACAGAGAAAGGTACAAACATATAAAATTAGAACAGCCTCTAAATGGCACTGATGCATTATGGAAACACAAAACATGCAGAAAGGCAATACTTTCCACTTTAAAAGTCACTCATTCTCTCCATCTTGTATCATCCAGATCGACCGGACATTTCATTTTAGGCTATTTATAGTATGAGAGCCTCAGCCCTATGAGAGAATAAGCCCACTGAAAAGGCCTCTGTGCCGACTCTAGACATATGACTGTGATTTTCCTCATGGCAAACAAATCATATGAAACGACTTTTACAAAAAGATAGACCACCATTTTTAACATTCATTTCGGGCTGAAACTTGAATAATTAGAATACAAAAAGCAAATGATTTGCTTTGTTTAGTCCATTTAACTAAAAACGTAGCACTGTGATTCCCCATGGACCATTATTACTGATGCACCACCTGCTAAACTGTGATCCGCTTTTGGTTATCATTTATAAACGTGGCATACGCACAAAACAGGGCAGGAAACGTGCGTATGCCACTTTCCACGCAAAGGTTCTGTGTCTGTCGCCTATTCCCATTCTCGCCTTCTGTGTTTCCACATTGTGCGTATGCGGGGTTCAGAGTTTACTTACAGGTGCACACTTCCTCCCGTCATTGTATTTTTTTTTTTTTTTTTTTTTTTAATAAATCACCTTTGCGTGGAAAGTGGCAGTTTTATTTATGATTTTTTTATTTTTATTTTATATATGTATTTTAATGTAATATGGCACTTAAATGCATTAAATGGGTTTAGATTTCACAGATATTCTTGTAGGCAATTTCAGCAATTAAAATGTAAATTTTTCTAAAAAGGAAATAAATTACTTGTTTATTTTAAGAGACCCATTTTATTTTTCTATTGCATATTTAGTATTGATCTTTAATGAAGAAAAAGTACTTCTAATCCGATCGCTCTAATAATCGATGGAATCTACAAACCCTGACTGCTCACACTGTAACATGTATGATCAAAGTCACATTGCAGTTTCAATGATTGCAGCTTGACAGCATATTTCACCACATTGTTTAGAAATTCAAAATTCAATTAAATTCATTTTTATTTGTATAACACACACACACACGCACGCATGCACACACGCACGCACACACGCACACACACACGCACACACGCACACACGCACACAGAGAAGTCCGCTTACCTCCTCTCCTTCATCAGTCTCAAACATGTGGGATGGGAGTTTTTCAGTCTTAGTCCCTTTACTAGATCAGAAAATAGCTCAATTGTGAGTGAGCAGTGGAACAACTCACTACACTGAAAACACTGAATTTAAAAATAATTAAACTAATAAAAATTCAAATAAGTACTAAGTCAGCAAACAGACACAATTCTGGAATCCTTACATTGAAATTCTACAGGATCATGTCAGCTAATGTTTTTTTGTATGCTGTATTTTGGTGAGAATTTTCCAGGCATGGTTTGGGTCCACTAGCATGGTTTCTATCCCCAAGTTACAGTGGGGCAAAAAAGTATTTAGTCAGCCACCAATTGTGCAAGTTCTCCCACTTAAAAAGATGAGAGAGGCCTGTAATTTTCATCATAGGTACACTTTAACTGTGAGAGACAAAATGAGAAAAAAATGTGATGAGAAAATCACATTGTCTGATTTTTAAAGAATGTATTTGCAAATTATGGTGGAAAATAAGTATTTGGTCAATAACAAAAGTTCATCTCAATACTTTATATACCATTTGTTGGCAATGACAGAGATCAAACGTTTTCTGTAAGTCTCCACAAGGTTTTTACACACTGTTGCTGGTAGGTTGGCCCATTCCTCCATGCAGATCTCCTCTAGAGCAGTGATGTTTTGGGGCTGTCGCTGGGCAACACGGATTTTCAACTCCCTCCAAAGATTTTTTTTGGGGTTGAGCTCTGGAGACTGGCTAGGTCACTCTAGGACCTTGAAATGCTTCTTACGAATCCACTACTTCTTTGCCCGGGCGGTGTGTTTGGGATCATTGTCATGCTGAAAGACCCAGCTACGTTTTATCTTCAATGCCCTTGCTGATGGAAGGCGGTTTCCACTCAAAATCTCACGATACATGGCCCCATTCATTCTTTTCCTTTACACGGATCAGTCGTCCTGGTCCCTTTGCAGAAAAACAGTCCCAAAGCATGATGTTTCCACCCCCATGCTTCACAGTAGGTATGGTGTTCTTTGGATGCAACTCAGCATTATTTCTCCTCCAAACACGACAAGTTGAATTTTTACCAAGAAGTTCTATTTTGGTTTCATCTGACCATATGACATTCTCCCAATCCTCTTCTGGATCATCCGAATGCTCTCTAGCAAACTTAAGATGGGCCCAGACATGTACTGGCTTAAGAAGAGGGACACGTCTGGCACTGCAGGATTTGAGTCCCTGGCGGCGTAGTGTGTTACTGATGGTAGCCTTTGTTACTTTGGTCCCAGCTCTCTGCAGGTCATTCACTAGGTCCCCCCATGTGGTTCTGGGATTTTTGCTCACCGTTCTTGTGATCATTTTGACCCCACGGGGTGAGATCTTGCGTGGAGCCCCAGATCGAGGGAGATTATCAGTGGTCTTGTACGTCTTCCATTTTCTAATAATTGCTCCCACAGTTGATTTCTTCACACCAAGCTGCTTACCTATTGCAGATTCAGTCTTCCCAGCCTGGTGCAGGTCTACAATTTTGTTTCTGGTGCCCTTTGACAGCTCTTTGGTCTTGGCCATAGTGGAGTTTGGAGTCTGACTGTTTGAGGTTGTGGACAGGTGTCTTTTATACTGATAACGAGTTCAAACAGGTCCATTAATACAAGTAACAAGTGGGGGATAGAGGAGCCTCTTAATGAAGAAGTTACAGGTCTGTGAGAGCCAGAAATCTTGCTTTTTTGTAGGTGACCAAATACTTATTTTCCAACATAATTTGCAAATAAATTCTTTAAAAATCAGACAATGTGATTTTAGGGATTTTTTTTTTCTCATTTTTTCTCTCATAGTTGAAGTGTACCTATGATGTAAAATTACAGGCCTCTATCATCTTTTTAAGTGGGAGAACTTGCACAATCGGTGGCTGACTAAATACTTTTTTGCCCCACTGTATAAGGATAATCCTACATAATAATAATGCAATAATAATTCTAATATCATAATAGAACAGCTGCAAAGTGGCAGAAATGTCTGGTCTATAAGACAGACCAAAGAAAGCCGATCTGAGCTGATAGAATGGCTACAACAGCTTTTTATTTCTGTGGTGAGCAGAAAAGCTTCTCAAAATGACCAACATGTCAAATCTTTGAAGAGGACCAGCTACAACAATGGAACACCAAATCAGGTTCCCCTTTACAGGAATACGAGGCTGCACTGGGCATGGGCCCGTAAACATCGGACTGCTTAAGAAAGGAAAAATGTTGCCTGCTATGAAAGATCTTGATTTTTGCTGCGACAAGTTTTGGTGCCAACAAGATTAATCCATGGAAACAATCTGCCTTGTGTCAACATTTCAGTCTGATGGAGGCAGAATTTTTTGGGGAATGTTTTCCTGGCACACAAAATAAAATCTGCTTTTATGACTTTCGAAAAGAACGAATTTGGACCAGATTTTTGGAGAAATTCCGAAAATGATCAAGGATTCACAAACTATCTAGCATCACTATGTATTTTCACTTAGTGTAGAACGTTACTTTTTTTTTACTATTATAATAAGATCAGTGAAGTTTGGCTAATGGGAAAACAAGTGGATTTATAATCACTGTGCTATATTAAAAAAATAAAGTATAAGGTTCCTAAGCAAATACAGTAGCACATAATCAGTAAGTTTTTGATATAACTGTTATTAATATATATATATATATATATATATATAACTGTTATGATATTAATGTTTCAAGCATTAAAGACAACATTTCATACACAGATACGAATCAATGAGATAATAATGATAATGATAATAATAATCATAACAATAATAATAATAATAATAATAATAATAATAATAATAATAAAGGGTTATATCCCACCTGGGAAGAGTGCGAAAACATCCTGAGTAAGCCTCGTAATTGTAATTGATTGTGTGCCACTCAGTGTTGTACATTTTGATGCACTGCCAAAAAGGAACACTCACCAGTTACTACATCACAGCATCAGATTTACTCATAAAAAAACATGAAGCATGTAGGAAAATGTGACAAAACAGTGCCGGAAAATGGATTAAACACACTTTTTTTTTTTTTAATTCAGAAGCAGATGTTAAGCAAAGTACCTCTGTGGCGAACAGGCTTTTGGCTTCTTGTTCAGCATTCTGAGGTACAGAGGAGACAGTCGTTCTTCTCTGACGATCAATTTGTATCTCCTGGAAAAAAGCAGTATTGAGGCATTGAGAACAGCAAGCAATAACTGGCTGTTTATAACACATCATGTACAAACGCCCCCAAAAAGCTGAAGCTTAGCTATGGACAACAAACTTACAGAGTAAAAAAAAAAAAAAAAATGAATCTTAATTGTTTGAAATAAAATTAAGAACTTTTTTCTAACACACAATGATAAATATGAATTGACAAAGCTTAAATGATTTGATTGTTCAACTTCAATTTGCTTCATTATGCTACATAAGCTATTAATATTTCTGTAACTTTATTGTAGAGTAAGATCTTGGGTTAAATGTCCTCCTCATGGTGCTGGGTTAAATATACTTCACTTTCATGGTGTGTTCTTACAGCCGCCTGCACTGAGCTCTACTGTATCATAATGGAAATATTTTTGGTGAACTCACTGAGACGTCATCGGCTGGCCACAGAAGCAGGTCTCTCTGAGGATCACTGTGGATCTGCGCTTTCCTTTGAAACACCACATTTTCGTAGTCTAGTGGCTCGATGATCTTTGTTTGTTCCTGCGCACACGCACGCACAGGAAAAAGAGAAAAGAGAATAAATAAATAAATAAATAAATAAATAAATAAATAAATAAATAACACATTTTAATTACATGGATAAACTAAGTGCTATTACAATGACTACCACAACTCAAACAAAAACACAACCAAAATTTGTTTTATTTCTGAACTGTGTACAAACCAAAAAACAAGGCAAAAGAACAGCATCATCTGACGAACTGGTGACATAATGGTTCCCTTTTAGATGGATGATAACATGTAGTAACAACAATGTCTCCAAAAACATGACACTACTTTGTGTAAAGGAATTTTACCTCATAAAATAAAATCTACACATTCTGCTTCGATTCCTCCTGCCTCTATATTTAACACTTAACACATAAGATACCTGCATAAGCTACACTGTATAGGCAGTATAAAAGCACATGACAATCCCACCCAAATGTAGTTCCTTCTCAAACTATTGTTACAAAGATTAAAGCACAGAATAGTATAAAATGTCTATGTAAGCTGTAACACTGCATTTTCCCTTCAATAGAACTAATGAAGTTCAAACGTGTTCCAGCGTGACAATGTCCCTGTGCATAAAGAGAGTTCCATGAAGACATTGAGAACTTACTAAGAACTTTTGGAATCATTTGGAATGTTGACATTATATTATTGTATTATATATTAATAGGATTTGTGATGATAATATCTAGACTAAGTTTTGTCTATCTATCTATCTATCTATCTATCTATCTATCTATCTATCTAGCTACTGGCTTACACTGTAGCTCAATGTACATCTGGTATTGCTATTCAGAGATGCCAAAAAGATCAAACTTACTTTAATTTATATATACAGAAAACTGTTATTACACTGTGATAGAACTGCCTTTTAAATAGTAAAAATAAACCAATTAAAAACTAAATATATAGTGAAAATACAAATAATATACAGAACTCTGAAGGAAATAAGAAGGCAAAGCTTAAGGTGGAGATAAAGTAAGAAGTGAAGACACAGGCTTCCACACACATGTACAATATGGTATTTTTTAATGCATAATATTGTACAAAGCTCTGCTGCATGCATAAAAAAAATCAAAAAGACAATAAGCCACAGATTTGGCTTAAGATGGCAAAGAATACTTTAGTAACTTTGAAAGAAGATTTATTATTGGATAGTAACAAAGACTGTTCATTTGGCTGTGTTTTAAAGAGAACATTGACTACGGTGACATCTGGTGTGGGGGGGGGTGAGGCGGGAAATTCAATAATGGTGATACTTGTGCATTATTGTGTAATCTAAAGGCAGAAACTTCCTGCACTGGGCAACATAGTTGTGCAAAAAAGACGATCTAACCACTTTTCACTATATTTAAGTGAGTAAATCCCAAAACAATACTCAATACTCAAAAACAAATACAATACGTCTGAATGCTTCACCCTTGCAGTGAAGCAATCCAGTGGTTATGTTCTGCTGAAAGGGATATTTTGTTTCTATTTGTGCTCTTAAAGTTAAGGGTCTCTGTAAATGATTCTGACTGATCATCTTTATCCTATGATGAATCGTTGACAGTGCATGAAGACTCAATGAATAGTTTCATGACCACAGCTATGACTTGGGCAGCTGTGACTTTGATATACAGTACCAGACATACACTGAGCTACATCTGTATTTATTCATTCTTTCAATTTATACTTTTTTATTTATTCTGTA
This sequence comes from Silurus glanis, assembly GCA_014706435.1. NCBI lineage: Eukaryota > Metazoa > Chordata > Actinopteri > Siluriformes > Siluridae > Silurus > Silurus glanis. The sequence continues at coordinate 1,097,964 of JAAIIK010000058.1, read as the reverse complement.
ACTGTTTTATCCAGGACAGGGTCATGCCCAGCCTCCACATAGGGACAATTTTTGATCACATGAAGGAGAAGGATTATGCACTGATGCACAACTCAGCAGCATGCGTCTTTAGCCAGTATGAATTCCTACCGGACCTGTCGATTTTATTGCAAGTTTACTTTCATTTTGTATTCATTTACACAGCAAACAAATTTGGCTATATTAGCATGCTATGCTCTAATTGGCTCCGTGCCATCATAATTCCCATCGCTGTAATTATGAATATGCTACTATTTATATAATACAATTAAAATGACCTTTAGTACCTCGTACATGTCCATTTGACCGCACAGCGTTAATGTTTAAGGTACAGATATATTTTGAATCTGTAAATGTCTGATTGTGTGATGATAAAAACAATGATAATTCTGTTTTATTTAGAACTTACTATGACACTGACCTTGTGCTCTACCATCAGTGAAGGTTGTCTGGCAGCAGAAAATATGATTAATATTAACCAGACCACTTCCAGGAAATAGAAAATAGCTGAAATAGAATCATAAACCAAACCCATATACCTAATATGTAAATGCACTCACTTATTTTAGGACCTCATATTGCACAGGAAGTGAGAAAGGAAGGAATAAGCTGTTAGTAGGTGATGTGCTGCTTTCTCTGGCTTACTCCGTTCCAAAGCTGACCAATCTGTGTTTACAAGCTGAGCACAAATGATAAGAAGCACTAAGTTCAGCACTATTTTAACTCGAGTCAGTGCCTTTTACAATCCGTTCATTGTTCCAAGATTCACTGCTCATAAGCCGTGTTATAATAGTCCCTTGGAACTACTTTCTAGATGTATCATATCACATCAGTGCATGATGATTTTGAATCATAAGATAATACAAAATGACTCTCTTCAAGTTATACTCAGAAAGCAAGTAATACACACTTCAGGACATGTGCATACCCGAAAATTTAACAGCTTCCTGTCATGCGTCAGGGCATGTGCACAGAGGACTTTCAAACCACAATCCAGGCTTCCAGTACTGGTCGAATTACAACGTCTTACTGCCTTCTGGCTGCACTGTTGAACCCTCTCTCCGTTTTACCCCAAACAAAACTTTCATCATTGTACTCTGAACAAGGAACTGTTTCAGAATAAACCACACACTCATCCTCTACAAGAGAATTCAGCACACTGGCATGAAATTAGCCAAAATGGATATTCCAACTGCAACACCCTTCACGCTTTACTGTTACTGTATAATATGAAGAAGCACAAAGTATATAAGATGAATTACAGATCGTCAAACCACAACCAGGGGGGAAAAGGAAGTGTTAGCTAGCAGCAGACCACTGTAAGGGCGTTGGCGCTTGGGTTAGCTATGGTGAAGTTCCTACTTCCGTATCTGCAGAAAGACGCAGCGCTGAAATCTTTAGACCCAACATTTGTGACAAAATCTCAGCCGCAGAGAATTCAACAACTTTTGTGTCATACACAAACTGAGACCGGCCTCAATGGTCTTCAGGCCTAATTGCTTTACCAGATAACTTTTACTGAGATGAACACGAATGTAAAAGGCAGCTGTTGGATTAGGTGTATAAGCACAAAGGCCTAAACCCATCAGGGCTTTTTTTTTTTCTCTGAACCTAATGTATGTGTGCTACTTGTTTTCTTTTCATTCTGTCTAATTAAATCTGGAGACCTCAGTTCCAGAAATGGCCACTGACTAAAAACACAGTATGTTACAATACAAAGAGCTTGCTACTAAATACAATGTGTAAACGTTAACCATGTTCGGTTTTTTCACCCAGTTTTGAACTTAAGACCCCTCCAAGACATTTGACACCAGGCGTAGACACAACATACCCAAGCGTTTGTGATCTCAAGACACACCATGACAACCTGGCTTAGTAGGATCGAAATGAAACTCACAGTACAAAGATTGTGAAAAGAGGTGACGAGGAAGAAGACAGGCTTCAGCCTGAAGCTTAGGAAAGCGCTGGAGAAAATCGCAGAGGCATTCCCTCAGCATCATTACAACCTCTGTGGAGCACTGCCTAATGACTGTTTGTCCCCAAACAGAACACAACATGAGAGTTCACTCTATATGAAAATAATAAAAACCTGTCAGCCATTTTTTTTTTTAATGGTCTGACTGCATCATTTGCTGCAGCATCACCAGCCAACATATTACTACATGCACAGACAATAATGCAGCTCCCTTCTTTTAGGCACGTGGGTCCATTCATCGTGGCTGAACAAGGACCCAGCTTGCATTCACAATCCAAGCAATGATCTCCCATGGATACTTTGCAATCTCAAACCTAAATATATGCGTTTGTATAATAATGTAAGCAAAGTAAAATGAGATTGGATACGCACATGGGCCGCTTTTTTTCCCAAACACAAAGGAACAACAAGCAGCCCATGTCTTCTGCACATTAAACACATCAGGATAATAGTACATCCATTATCTAGGGAAATAAAGCCAGTAGATTTAAAATATGGAAAAACATAAGGAAGACGTTTCTTTAGTGCAAAAAAAAAATGTCCATGAACGCATCACATGCTGCAGCTCTGAGGGTCGCAGCATCAGTTCAGTGACGAACGGGAAATTGTGGCTGAAACTGCTTTGGCTCGCGAGAGAAACAAAATCTGATTCCGAAATACGCGGAAGTCGATTGCGATGCCCATTTCTGGATGCAAGACAGACAGAATCGGTGTCCCGCCGAGAAGAGCAAATGGAAACAATGTTACTAACCACAGCAGTAGACGTCCTGACAGCCTCCGACACGCTCTGCCTGAGCTCAGCCGCTGTCCCAGGTTTACTCAGCCTTTTGGTGAATTTCCGCACTTCGGACATGCTTTTAGATTTTTTTTTTTTAAATTCATAGATCCATCAACTTTCCCTGAGAGATTTACGATATTACCTTCAATCCAGGTGCGACGCACGCGCGCACACACAGAGACGTAGCGCGCGAGCACAAACACACCGAACTGCTGCTCAGACGCGCTGCACCGCCCACAGAGGGGTTGCCAGATAGATAGAAAAACAATACTAAAAATCCTAACATTACAGCCAAAAAAGCAGGAGGCGTGGCAAATAATTGATAATAAAAAAAAAGCATTATTCATAAAATAAGTAAGTGAATATAATAATAAACCGAGTATAATCAACTCATTTTTAGTTTTGCTACTGACTATCTAGAAATCATCCGAAGTGAAGTAGGTCTATTAGAAAGATCAGATAAGATTACGTTCAACTTTATGGTCATTGTGAAAGGTACATGTACAGATCCAATAAAATGCAGTTACATCTAACACGAAGTGCATAAGTGGTCTATTTACAATAAATATATATAAATAGATTAGGATGATTAATGTACAGGAGGTGGAGCTGGAGATAGCAGAGCTGAAGATGTTGAGGTTTTTGTTGGGAGTGATGAGGATGGACAAGATTAGAAATGAGTTTATTAGAGGGACAGTGCATGTAGGACATTTTGGAGACAAGGTGAGATGGTTTGGACATGTGCAGAGGAGGGACATGGGGTATATCAGTAGGAGAATGCTGAGGATGGAGCCACCAGGAAGGAGGAAAAGAGGAAGGCCATGAATGAGGTTTATGGATGTGGTGAATGAAGAAATGCAAATGGTTGGAGTGAAAAAGGAAGATGTAGAGGACAGGGGGGGGGTATGGAGATAGATGATCCGCTGTGGCGACCCCTAATGGGAGAAGCCGAAAGAAGAAGAAGAAGAAGTATCATATTAAACTATGCAGGATAGTAAGTTACTATACTTGTATACTACATAGGTTATGGCAGATAGGATATAAAGTATAGGCAGTTTTCTGGGTAAAGGTGAAGGTACAATTTTGGGATATTATTCCCTCAGGGAATACTTGGTGTAACAGTTATACGTGTTACTGTGCAATAAGTGTCATCAGTGCAGGAAACCGAGTAGTCTGCAATACAACCTGTTACAAAATGTAACATACGTCCAATGAGTTTCATCTAGGAATAGGCTCTAATGCGAACAATGTTGTTTGTACAGGGTGGTCTTGTTGGCAAGCACGACCTCCTGGACCTGTGGCACGCTTCTGTACGCAGAATACTTTTGTAGAGTGAAGGAGAGCTCAGTTTGATCAGGGAAACCGGATGTTTTATATACAATTGTACAATATTTTTATCCCCTGACTCTAAAGCGACATCTAGAGGCAAGTATGCTTTAGTGCAAGAGATTGCTTGTTTTTCCATATTAATCAAAGCTTTAATCAAAGAACAGGGAGAGAAATGTCAGATTTCCTGGAATCTTTTCAATTCGTGATCTTAATTTAGTTTATGAAGTATGACTTCAGCTAAATAGGATCTTTATGATTCTAACAAAAAGGTATAACATCTTTGCCGTAACCGGTAATAGAGTTCACATTAAGTGAGGTTTGAAAATCTTTTACTTTTTACTTTTACCCAGTAAAAGTTTTAAAAAATTAGCGATGAAATTACATCTTTCATAATTTTTGTTGTAAAATAAATGATTATGTTTTTCTAATGACTCCATCTATAAATCAAACGACTCCATGCAGTTATGACCCCAAGTATGGGAAACCCTGCATTATACATATGTAACTAACAGATAAAGATTATAAGAGTGATGCATACAAGGACATCAATTACAGATGTTCAAATCTAAATGATAAATCTAGAATAAAAAAAATGTGAGATGGTCAAGGTTTTAAGTTACAGGATATTCCTAACATCTATTTGAGGCATTATAATCTATAATACTCTTTAAAACTATTGTTTGCCCAAAATGTTTGCATTTGCGTTAACTGGTAGAAAAAATATATATATATAATCTTTCTCCCTGAGCAGATCTACGCTACTCTCAGCCAGGTCACCTTTGCCTGTGGATTTTATTCCTATGTATGATCATCTAGGGAATGTGAGGTCATGAACACACAAGCCCCAACTACACATGTCCAAGCAGAGACACGTGGGCGGTGGACGTCAATGCCATGGTGTATAGACACTACATCTACTGTTTGTTCTATGTGCTATGCAGGGTTAGCAAAAAAAAACAAAGCAGGCTGCAGAGAAACATGATTTTTATACAAAAACACTGTAAATACATAACTTACACTTACTTTAGAAGATATCAGAATATAAAAAGTAAAAAAAATTATGTCAAAAAAAGACATTTATATTTCCCAGCACCTTTTAAACTGTCTAGCTGTATTATTTATTTATTTAAGTCTTGAATAATTTAAAGTCGATATAAATATATATAAAAAAGAAATAAATCTTTTATAATAATATAAATAAATACAATTTGGTTAATGTGCTGTCCTGCACTAGAGAAGTTAAAACAAAGGTGATCCTGCACATTGTTATTCACTTCCTATTTGTATATTTTATATATTATGCCTGTATTTTAATGTAGTCCTAAATAAAGAAATTATACAGTCATGTGATCACAATGCTGCATGTTATTTCATGCTGTGATTTCAGCTCATGTTAGAGACAAAATGCTAGCAAATTAAACACAACTCATGATCACTTCATGTCAGAAGCATTTTCTTTAAGCAGCATTTAGCAATTAGTGCTACAGCAAAAAAAACTTTGGAAAAACTTTACATTTGCATTTGGCAAGCATTATTATTTGTAGTTTAACGCAATAAATTACATTTACACTGAACTAAATAAATCAAAACGCATTTACGGTAAACTAATGTGATCTTAAAATCACATTGCAAACAGTTTCATCATAGACTAGAGACATTTTTATTACAGATAGGATTTTATGAATTTGTTCACGGAAAATATTGAAAGTATTTGAAAAAACAGTTGTGGAGGTCCAACCTCTGACAGCATCTCCTGATCCAATCGTACCTAAAACTCCACAACTACACTGCTTTACACATATAGGACAGGAAGAGCTGTATGATGTTATTACCAAAGCCAAATCAAGTCAGCTGGTGAGCCTCTTCTAAATATTATTAACTCCTCACTATCTTTATGTCATATCCCTAAACCCCTCAAGTTAGCAGTTATTAAGCCCCTCATTAAGAAACCTAATTTGGATCCAAACACACTATCAAATTACAGACCCATTTCAAATCTCCCATTTATGTCTAAGATTTTAGAAAAGATTGTCTCTGCCCAGTTCTGTTCGTACTTACAAGAGAACACTATCTTTGAAGAGTTTCAGTCAGGTTTTAGGCCCCATCATAGCACAGAAACTGCTCTAATTAAAATCACTAATGACCTGTTTTTAGCTTCACACCAAGGCTACATCTCTCTGTTAGTTTTGTTAGATTTTAGTGCTGCATTCAACACTATAGATAATTATCTTCTACTAGATCGCTTACAAAATTACATCGGCATTCAGGGACAGGCATTAAGCTGGTTTAAATCCTACCTGCCTGATCGTTACTATTTTGTAGACTTAAATGAAGAGCTATCCAGGTTAATGCAAGTAAATTATGGCGTGCCACAAGGTTCAGTTCTAGGACTCCTGCTTTTCACAATATACATGCTTCCCTTGGGAAGAAGGCATGGAAATAGCTTCCACTGTTATGCTGATAATACCCAACTATATCTCATCGAAACCAGATGATACAGTTCAATTGGCTTGGATAACCAAGTGTGTCAAAGAATCAAAAGATCGGATGACTCATAACTTTCTATTATTGAATTTTGATAAGACAGAGATTTTGCTCATCGGCCCAAAAACTTATCAACTTGTGCTTATCAACAGCTGCTAATTCCTCTCCACTGCTTCTCTTTCTCTACCCATCCCGGGGCATCCTGAGGTTGCGCCAGATTCAGTTACGCCCCACCCCATTAAGATTGTGGACCTTTAAAGAAGTAGATGCCGACCCCGCAAACATCCCGAACCATCTAGAGACGTACCAGCGCCAATTGGATTCCACTTTATGTGGAGTTCAGACATTGGACCTCTTTGAGTGTTTAAAGGCTCTGGCATGGAGAAGCTGGTGTTGGATCTGTGATGATCACAAATGTTGAGCTATTTTATGAGTTGTTCAGTAGCTCCTAGTTCCATAATCTCAAATGACTGTATAAGACTGTAGAAAGGACATTACTAATAATCTTACATTCCAGTGCTCATGTTAGTTCTCACTCACGTGTTCTGTATTGTTTAAAGACTATATTTACTCTCTTGATATCACCCAAATGAGGATGGGTTCCTCTTTTGAGTCTGGTTCCTCTCAAGGTTTCTTCCTCATAACATCTAAGGGATTTTTTTTTTTTGCCACAGTCACCATGGCTGCTCATCAGAGATAAATACACATTGTTCACCTTAACTGTTAAATTCTGTAAAGCTGCTTTGAGACAATGTCTGTTGTGAAAAGCGCAATATAGAAATAAACCTGACATGACTTGACTTGAGATAGGGCTGAACTGACATTTTACCAAATGTATTCATTACGTTCTGCTACTATGAAGCACACTTTTTTTTTTTTTTTTTTTACAGAATACAATTACAAAATAAAGGAGAAAAAATATTAGCAGAGTAGCACAGTGGGAAGCATTACTATGTCACATCCTGTGCATGTCCTTGCGATGTCCCTGTGGATTTCCCCCAACTTTCCCAAAGCATACGATTATTTGCCCCTGTAACTGCAACATCCTCAATTATTTTGACATTAAAACTTATTTTTTGTGAGATTCCCCTTCATATCTTTCTCTTCCTAAGATCTTTAGTGTTACATTTTCATTAATTGTCATTTTGAATGAATTATGCAGGTGTCTAGTTTGAAATCGTATTCATGGGACTCAAATATACTCAGAACTCCATTATAATCGATTCAAGCAAGTTCTTTGCTCAGTTGTACAGAACAACATGTGTAGGTTTAAAAATGTCTGGTATTGTCTACTGATGTTGAGGATGGGCACAAATAGAAACACATAAATCAACATTTTTAACTGTTAGTAATTTATTTAACGAATAGTCTCCAAGTAGTTTTGTTATCAAAACTGGCATTTTCCTGAAAGCAGGGTCCTAGAAAAAATAAATTCCAAAAAGTGCAAATTATGTTTTTTCTTTGTCTGTCCTAAGTCATAGTCTATTGCATTTTTATGAGCATATGAGGACATTATATACAAATGGCATGTTATGTACAGGCTCCAAAAGATACAAAATTACAAACATTATAATATGTACATTCAATGAAAATACATTCTGTACAGCAGACATTCATAACCACCCTCACCTTTCACACACATTCAGTGATGCACAGCTGCACAAGACGGTATAAAAATTCAATAGTTTCGGCTGAATTTGACCACATCTCTTCCTCTGCCTCTCTACACCACTCTTTTTTTTTTTTTTCCTCTTGTGCACTTGCTATCTAACTCAGGTGGCACCTTAGGAGCTGGAGCACTCGGCGACTGTGGTTGGCTCTCCATGGCTTCACTAAACTCTTCATGTTGACTAGAAGTCTACCTTTTCTCACATCGTAGTGTCCAGCAACAAGATATTCCTCCCCTACAGAAAGACAGATACACCACTCCAATTTAGCAAAAGAGAACTACATAATAGATTGATCATATTATGACAATGTGTGTGTGTGTGTGTGTGTGTGTGTGTGTGTGGTTTCACTCACCTGGATACAGTACAGGGCAGGTACAGCCTCGAGTTGTCCAGGACTCTGGATACAGAGTGGCAGTTCCTTGCATGAGCCTGAGGGTGGAGCTGTTCCATAGCACCTTAAGAACTTTTACATCCACCTCGGCATGAGAGCCCTTATCATGTGCTGCCAGTACTCTTACCTTTAAAGCTACACACAAACACACATACACACACAGAAAACCTTACCTTTCTTTCCATATACTCAGATTTGCACAAAGTAAACTGCTGGAACACTACAGCCTTAAAATATCCTCAGACTCACACACACACACACACACACACACACACACACACACACGCGCACATGCACACGCACGCACGCACACACAAAATACCAGTGCATTAACGTCTATGTCTGCGTGTGTCTGAAAATCTGAATACTTACCATAGGAATATTGCATAATGCAGAAGATTTTACTGTTCTTGAGAGATTGCTGTTTGCACTCACATTTCTCTGCACAGAAATAAACACATCTTATTGCCAAGTATAGTTTATTTCTGTTGTCAAGGTAATTATAATAAAAACTTAAAAAAACAATAACATTCAGACAGCACATATCGTATCTATGCCAACACAATGAACTCCATAGGAGTAGCACTGTTAACAAACTGGTACCTTGAAAGTTCAGCGCTGAAAAAAGTTCCTCCGCTCGAAATATGGTGTTATTGTGATCAGGATCTGACCTACACACACAAACACACATATAGCCACATCTTACACATATCATCTCACACACACACACACACACACACACACACACACACACACACACACACACACACACACACACAAAAACACACATACACACACATTATATATATATATATATATACACACACACACACACACACACACAGACAGACAGACAGACAGACAGACAGACAGACAGACAGACAGACAGACAGACAGACAGACAGACAGACAGATAGATAGATAGATAGATAGATAGATAGATAGATAGATAGAGTGAGTTTTTCCTTGCCACAGTTGACACCCGCTTGCTCATCAGGGACTTACACTTACAAAGAACATATTCATTTTTTTATCACCACATTATCTGTGTAAAGCTGCTTTGAGACAATGTTCATTGTTAAAAGTGCTATACAAATAAAAATGAATTGAATTGAATACATCACTCTCAGTATTTATTGGTTTTCAGTTCGGGAAAAAAAACACACCCAAACACACAGACTAACCCTGTCATGCAGTCTCCAGTGTAGGGATCACAGTCACCTGCACAGTGGCAAGGTCTGCAGCCATACTCATCGAAACCCCAGTATCCCAGCATACACTTGTCACACAATGGGTTGGCCACACCAGGCTTGCAGATACAGTCCCCATTAGCAGGGTTGCAACTCTCGGTTCCAACACGGTCACACAAACAAGCTGTGGTTTAACAAACAAGACAAAAATATATTCATACATACACCTATATACCCTTATACCCTGCAATAATTGGGCATGATACCAAAGGTAGTAGACTGCCATCTCCATATTTAAAGTAGTCCAATATAAAGTACGATATTCTCTATGGGAAGAATATATATATATAAAAGCTAAAAGAGTTAGAGGAAACTGCAAAAAAAACTATGTAATAGCTAGAGCTGGATTTGCTAGTAAAAGCAGTGATTTTTTCATTCATTTAATTGAAAGAAAATATGATGATGGTGGTGATGATGATGATTATTATTAGCAATTTATTTAATTTCAGCAAATTATTAATACAATTCACAATGCTGGTCAAACATTAGTTTTACTCCCTGTACGTGTTCATCTGCATGCAAGTAGCTATAGAATTTAAACCCACATAAGGAAATGCAGGACACAATATCAGAATAATGTGGAACAGCATTATAACAATGTACTTTTAAGTAATGTTTTTATTATACATTATACATTTAAACTATTGACACCATTATTCTCATACTATCTTTAAGAATAAGGGAGATGTGCAGACCTGCAGTAACTACAGGGGAATAAGGTTGATCAGTCACACCATGAAGTTATGGGAAAAAGTAGTGGAAGCCAGACTGAGGAAAGAGGTGGCCATCTGTGAGCAGCAATATGGCTTCATGCCAAGGAAGAGCACCACAGATGCATTATTTGCTTTGAGAATGTTGATGGAGAAGTATAGAGAAGGTCAGAAGGAGTTGCATTGTGTGTTTGTGCATTTAGAGAAAGCGTACGACGGGGTGCCGAATGAGGAGTTGTGGTATTGTATGAGGAAGTCAGGTGTGGCAGAGAAGTATGTGAGGGTGGTGCAGGACATGTATAAGGACAGTGTGACAGCAGTGAAGTGTGCAGAAGAAACGTTCAAGGTGGAGGTTAGACTGCATCAAGGATTGGCTCTGAGCCCTTTCCTGTTTGCAGTGGTGATGGACAGGTTGACGGACGAGGTCAGACAGGAGTCTCCATGGACTATGATGTTTGTGAATGATATTGTGATTTGTGGTGAGAGTAGGGAGCAGGTTGAGAAGAGCCTGGAGAGGTGGAGGTACGTGCTGGAGAGAGGGGGAAAGAGGGAGGGCAGTGGAGTGGAGCAGTTACAGGGAAGAGGTGGAGAAGGTGGAGGAGTTTAGGTACCTGGGATCAACAGTGCAAAGTAATGGAGAGTGTTAGACAAGTGAAGAAAAGAGTGCAGGCAGGGTGGAGTGGGTGGAGAAGAGTGATAGCAGGAGTGATTTATAATAGAAGGGTATCTGCAAGAGTGAAAGGGAAAGTTTATAGGACTGTGGTGAGACCTGCGATGTTACATGGTTTAGAGACAGTGGCATTGAGTAAAATACACAAGGTGGAGCTGGAGGTAGCAGAGCTGAAGATGTTGAGGTTTTTGTGGGAGTGACGAATATGGACAGGCGACCCCAATTGGGAGAAGCCGAAAGAAGAAGTTGTTCTCATACTATATACTTTTCTAAAATCGTTTACATAGCACCTAAATATGCTGCATTACAATTGGAAAAAACAAAAGGAAATGGTACTAATTTCATACTAAAGTGTACAGTTTTCAGTGGGTAAAGGCTGAGTTGACAGTTTATTAGGGACAAATATATGTAACCTACATCTATCTGATGTTTTATCCAGTACCTATTTTATATGTTTAGGAACACTGCTATACCTAGTGCACCACTGTACAAAGAATTGTGAATCATCCAGCAGTGATTTTCAAAAATGTAGTGTCATGAGGTGATTTATTACTTAATTAACTATAATTTTGAATACTTCTTCCTTTTAACAAACATCATGCTGTGTTGCATAGTCTTGGAGGCGAGGAATCAGGTTTGTCGCACCATCATTGAAGAGTTCTGCCTTTCAACAGACGCATTCTTTTCTGAACAATGCCCGAGTTCAAAAGTGTATGAGAAAAGACTATTACAGGTTAAAAGGGGGAGTGGTAGCTCCAGTGGTTAAGGCACTGGATTACTGATCGGAAGGTCGGGGGTTCAAGCCCCGGTATTGCCAAGCTGCCACTCTTGGGCCCTTGAGCAAGGCCCTTAACCCTCTGTGTGCTCCAGGGGTGCCGTATCATGGCCGACCCTGCGCTCTGACCCCAGCTTCCAAGCAAGCTGGGATATGCGAAGAACAACATTTCACTGTGCTGTAATGTATATGTGACAAATAAAGGCTATTCTATTCTATTCTGGCTATTCCATTATTATTATTAAAAGTTTTAAAACCAAACATTCTTTAAAAAGTACAAAAGAACTGACCCATGGAATAAGAATTTGAAACAAATGGTTTGCTCATACTCATCATGACAGGAAGTCTGGTTCCATATGTGCATAGAAGAGGCTGCTACATGAACACACCCCGAAAAAAACCATGATACTGACGCCTTGGTTATGAGGTGAAATATCGCAGCGGTGTGTCAGTATGTGATGATTAATCTGTCTGCTGCACACTCACACATTAACAGCTAAAACCCCTCCGAGTTCTTGTTATTCTGCATGTCTCAGCTCGTTAAGAGAGCCATCAGCATTCCGACCTGGAATAGCGCTCTATGCCAAACAGCCCCTGTGTGTTTGCGTGTGTGTCTGTGCGCGCAGGCACATGTGTGAATTAATGTATTTTCTAAAGTACAAAGTTTCTGAACTCTAACATGCTCCTGGCTGAGCTTTAGGAATAAATATTTGAACACAAAGTGTGCACACATATGTACACACTCGGTCAGCTCAGCGTGAGAAAGAAAAAGGAGATCAAATATGGGAAAGGGGAAAAAGAAGACAGATTTTTCTTAAACTATTTAAGTAGCTTCTCAAAATCGGAGAAAAAACGCCCTCCAGCATCCCGCACAGAATTTGTTAACTAAAAGAACTGTAAAGTTCTCCACACCCTGACAGCCATTGTGTCATAAATCACTTTTAAGTCAACGACTTATGAAAGTGTGTGTGGCGTTGTCTTACGTGTACACGAGTTCTCAGCGGTCAGTAGTCTCTCTGGATGTCTGTAAAAGCCTGACTGGCACTGCTGACAGTGTCGACCTGTTGTATTGTGTAGGCAGTGACACACACCTCCACTTCTCTGACCAGAACGCAGCCACACACTTTTGTCAAAGTGGCAGCTCTCTGCATGTCCATTACACTTGCACTCTTGAAGCATACACACACACAGACACACACACAAACATAATTACTACTGCTGATTTAAGAAAGAAAGAAAGAAAGAAAGAAAGAAAGAAAGAAAGAAAGAAAGAAAGAAAGAACTCACCATTACACTGGTGAGCTTCTCCAGTTAGGCCACTTGCTTGTCTCCATGGTTGGTCATTATAGAGACGATCGCACCTCTCACAGTGATCACCTGCTGTGTGATGCCGACACACACATTTGCCATGAACCTGTGAAGGACAAACATAGTACACAGTCTAGCAGCTCCTTATTTTGGGAAGGTCTTTGATATCTGAATAATCATCTAAATATGGTTCAGAGAGTCAAATATTTGATTTACTTCTTGTTGTTATTTCCCTATTCCTAAAAAGCATTCTCCTAATTTAGCAATTGCAGATTCTCAAGCAGTCGTCTACAGCTGTAAAACCTGGAAGGCTGAAGGGAAATTGAAAAGCTGAACACACTGAGAAGAATGTGCTATCTTAATGCATATGCAAAAACAGGCACTGCATTACTTTCAGGGCCAAATATGCACTCTTATCTACTTTCCCAGCTAAAGCTGCGGTACAGCATGATATGGTAACAAATCTGTGATCGCACAATTCATTGATTTTCCATTGCCAAGTGACCCATATTATTAAGAGATATCTGAACAATGTTGCCCTTTTTAGCCTTAGATGCTCATTTTTTTAAATATTTGTCCACCTGCAAAATACATAATCTTGAAGTTACACTAGTGCAATGCAAATTTCTGATAAGAAAATTAAACATTAAGCATTGGGACACATTGGCTTTCCAGAAGATAGAAAATATTTATTTCATGATAACTTCAGCAATGAATGGCAGTTCAGATAAACTCATCTCACCAATTCACGCTCCCTTTTCTTTCTCTAGTCACAAACAGCTGATTAAGTGCAAATCTTCCACATGATTCTAATCAACAATGAAGCACCATAGGGGTAAAATTGCAAAGCTGTGACCTGCACGTTCTGTTCAATTCTCAACTTTTGTACACTTGCTTATGTTGTTTTATGCCTTTGACTTGTCTATTTTCATCATCTGTAGGAGCTTGATATCTCCACTGCACTGTTCCCAAACAGATGTCAGCAAGAACGCACAGCCCAAACAAAAAAAAAAAAAAAGTGTGCAAGCAAGAGAAAAAAAAACAACAAAAAAAATGAGGATAGGGTTGTGTTCTTGTGTTCATTGTTATAATTGACAAACGCTGCGTGCGCCACTCGTTAAACGATTCTCATGAAGTGTGCAGAAGTGACACATAAAAATTCTGATAATCAAGCAGTGCGTGTATCTACGCCTAGAGATCTTCAACAGGAGTGAATACACGCCTTTGTGTTTGGGTTGGTTTAGAGAGTGTGTGTGTATGTGTTTGGTCTGCACTGTTAGATCAAAGTCTAATCCTCCCTGAGTAGAGTGTTTGTGTCACTATTTGTTGTTACTGTCTGATTACGGAAGGCAAACAATAAAAAGTGGATTAGCGAAAGTGGCATGCAATGAAGCCGTTCTTCTCTACATGTTTTCTCCTGTGTATCACTTCCACTGTTCCTTCCCTCCTTCCTGTCACTTTGCTATCTCTTTTCAGATCTCGGCCCTGCTATTAAAAGTTTGGGTTTTCAGTAATAGGACCATAAAATAGAGAAATACTGCATGACAAGATACAAGAAACAAAAAAAACTAGAAAAATGTCACACAAGTAGCCATTTATATAACCGTGATAAATGCCTTTTAAAATAGCAAATATGCCTGCTCTTTATTAACGGGTTAATCATTCCTGAGCAGACACTTACACTTTCCTTATACAATGCTCAATTGTTTTCGCCATTGTTGAACTGCTGAACTGTGTTCTGAAATTGGCTTACCTTGCCAAGTGCGATAGTAATAAATCAACTAATATCTGACCTTTGTTTAAATGTACACCTACATTTAAAATCAGGTCAGGGCAACAATCATTTCAGATAAAACATCTAAGGTTATTCATGTCTGTCTGATGTTTACCGTGCACAACAATGTGTATTTAGCATTTAGTTTGACAGGTATCAATACAATATCAAAAGACCTTCATTTAGGTCTCCACTCACCACATGGTGCCCACGATTGTGTGTGGCCTGGTAGCTACTGGCTGGCACACACTGTTCAGAATGCCCATGGCACAAGCACGCTCCCTTCAAGATGAAGTCAGAGATGGCATAGGGCACGCTCAGAAGGTTGGTATTACTTTGTTTGAGCTGACACAGGCATGGCTGGGGCTGCAGCAGGTGAACGCGGAGGTTAGTAATACCAAGTTGAGCACGAGCCTCTGAGCTGTAAGGTTCTAATTTGCTCCAGGGAGAGAGAGCACGATATATAACCTGGAAAAACATACCCACACGAACACACACACACACACACACACACACACACACACACACACACACA
>JAAIIK010000058.1:1062934-1073424 GCA_014706435.1 Silurus glanis | reverse complement strand
CTATCTATCTATCTATCTATCTATCTATCTATCTATCTATCTATCTACAGCAGTAATGTAATTAATCATGGAAATTAGGGAGGGGGGGCAAAGTGCCAATTTTACACTTCAAATAAAGAAAAAGTACCTATATTTCGAAAGATGTATGTATACATGTTTATATCGCAAATTATACCAAACTGGATATCTAAGAAAAACCTGTACTACAAGGCAGAGGGACTCGTTCCGGCAGAGGGACTGTGCTACTGATGGGTCGTTCATGAACGATTCGATCAAATGATTAAAGGAACGAAATGAACTAAATGACTCAAAAAAGATTCGTTCGTTTGGATGATCGATTCATAGAACCGAATCACTAAAATGACTCGATCTTCCTATCACTAGTCTGTGCAGTGAGCACGCCAGAACAGGTGAGGTCGCTGTAGTTGGTTTTCTATACCCTTCCGGGTAAAAGGTTACTCGTTTCCCCCGTTCTTAGCGGCAAGGCCATGCGAGTGCGCTTTTGAAACGGATGCTTATTGAATTAAACATTGTTTTGGTGTTAAAAACCTAATTTACCTCTGGAAATATGGTGAGTCACGTCAGATCGGGTTTTGCTCTGCGCAGAGATTCATTCTTTATATCAATAGGGGAAGTTTTTATTCATTGTCCGGGCCGCGGTTCATGTAGCAGACTAGCCGACTCTTTCTACGGCTCACAACGTCAGCGTTTCGTTTTTGTCCTCCGGTTGTTTTTCCCCATCTAACTGACAATACTTGATTCAGACCTACTGTTTTTCACGCTGTAATAGTGTATTACTGCGGGTTGTAATATTAAACCTATTCGAATGTAGATTTATAATGAGTGATATATGTATTGCAGTTCCTGCATATAACCTAGGGGGCAGTAAGTGAACAGAAAGTCAAGTTGGTATGTGAAATAAATAAAGTGGTGTCTCACGGTCAAGCAGAATAAGGTCGTTTTTTTTAAAATCCGAAATAAAACGCAGGTGTTAGTATGATGTGGTGTTTATATTTATTTACATATTTATTATACTTTTCTACCATCATTATTTAGAGAGAGGGACTGTAGTATTTCGTGAAACTCCTCCTCCTGCGTTATGATTGGCTTAGAACTCAGTTCGTTCGTTGACCAATCAGCGTGCAGAACCTTTTCTGATTTTATACACCGACCAGGCATAACATTATGAGCGTTGAAGTGAATAATAACACTGATTATCTCTAAACAGTGGCATCTGTTAGTGAGTGGCAGCAAGTAAACATGTTGTCTTCAAAGTTGATGAGTTAGAAGCAGGAAAAAGGGGCGAGCGTAAGGATTTGATTGCGTTTGACAAGGGCCGAATTGTGACGGCTAGACGACTGGGTTTATCTCCAAAACTGCATCTCTTGTGGGCTGTTCCCCGTCTGCAGTGTTCAGTATCTAACAAAAGTGTTCCAAGAAAGGGACAGTGTTGAACTGGAGACAGGGTCATGTGGGCTGAGGCTCCCTAATGCACGTGAGGAGTGAAGGCTGGACCGTGTGGTCCAATTCAACAGACGAGCTCCTGTAGCTCACACTGCTGAAGAAGTTAATGCTGTTATGCTCGACGAGTCAGAACTGTTTTAGCAGCAGATGGGGACCAACACAATATTAGACAGGGGGTCATAATGTTATGCCTGATCAGTGTATATCTCCAGTAAAACTACCCCCCCCCCCCTTCTTTTATTTATTTTTAGATAGATAGATAGATAGATAGATATAGATATGTGTGTGTGTGTATGTATGTGTATATAGAGAGAGATGTAATAAGATATAGATATAATTTATTTGTTTTTCATTTGTAGAGTTTGCCACTGAATCCAAAGCCGTTTCTCAACGGTCTGACAGGGAAACCAGTGATGGTGAAGCTGAAGTGGGGGATGGAGTACAAGGGCTACTTGGTATCTGTGGACGGATACATGAACATGCAGGTACTGAAATGGTGTCCGAATAAAATGAACAAAAAACCCTCCATCATGTCTTCTGAGGAAAATTGAATACTGATCTGCAGAGCTAAATGTATTGATTTTGTGTGAGATGACTCCAGACTGACCTGGAGTGGAATTTGAAGTTCTGACCGGTAACGTCAATGCAGAGTTTTTCATTCGGCATTAGTTAACACAAATGATTGACCATGAGCTGATTTTTAAGACCGTCACGCTGTGAATGTGTTCGATAAAGCAAACACACTCTGTGTGTTTGAAGCTAATAGTCACTTCTTGTTTACCAGATATTGGACAATGTTTATCAAACTCACATACTCCAAGTATCAGCAGTGGTGATATCTACAAGTTAGAGTTTTTTTCGCTTTTGCTATGGCGGTATATTGGGCTTCTGGTCAGATTATATGTCGGTATTTTTTGTTACATCACACACTATTAATTCGGTTAGTTATAATTTTATGTATATACAGTATATGGACAAAAGTATTGCGACACATTACTTTTTCAGCCATATGTGGATTTTCTACAAACTGTGCCCACAAAGATGAACATACAAATTGTCTTTGCATGCAGTAGCATTAAATGTTCCCTTAACTTTGGGAACTTGAACATGTTCCAGTGTGACAATGCCTCTTTGCATTTTCCATACTACATGGGTTGGAGTGGACGATCTTGTGTGGCCTGCTAAAGCGCTGACCTTTAAACCCCTTTGGGAAGAGTTTGAAGACCTCCTAACTCTACATCAGGATCTGACTTTAATAATGCCTTTGTGAGACATTCACAAAGCACACACAAATCTTATGGTGAGGTGTCCACAAACATTTGTCCAAATAGTGTATATCAAGATACCTTACGAGCAAGCCAGAGGCAATGATGAACAGAAAACACACCAAGATTAAAACATATTATGATGTTGATGGTAAAACCAATAAAAAAAGTGAAGTGTTGAAAAGGTATGTGTTTAATCAAAAATCAGCTGTATTTATTTATTTTATTTTTTTACAGAAGAACCTGCAGAAAGTAGAAAATTATTTACTTGCAAATACTTTATTTATAGCCCACTGGTCTAATCTTTCCACTACATTCTCTCTCAAATCTATTTCTAAATCAATTTTTCAGTAACAGAACGTTTTGAGGTTTGTGCAGAAGCTGCAGCCAAATAAAGAAAGAAAGCTTTAATATAAAATTATATAATATATGTATAGATAATATATAAGGCCCATAAGTGTATTCCACCATAGTGGAATTTATATATATTTATTTATTTTGTACTCTAACTTAAATACGGGAATTAAAACAACTGTTTTCTTCTCGATTGTTTAATGTGCAGTTGGCCAACACAGAGGAGTACGTGGATGGAGCTTTGGCCGGTCACCTCGGGGAGGTGTTAATAAGGTAACAGCATATTTAAAACCCATTGCATTCACATTGCTAAATAGTGTGCAGCATTTCAGTTTGTTGTCCCTGTGAGAAGTTTGTGATTATTCTCCTTGTCCCGAGTGACATTCGTTTAAGCATATCTGTATATAAAATATCCGTGCACTGAGTAAGGGGACGTGGTCTGTAAGCAACCGGCTCGGCTAAGTAGTGTGAGACAGCAGTATGAGAAACGATGCCGAACGTTCGGAGCTTTATCCAAGCGATACTGCTGACAGATTAAGGCATTGAGGTCTGTTGCACTGGTGTGTCTTCACGTCTATCAGCAGGTAGTCTCTGAATCTGCAAACCCCAAGTGAAACTAGATCTATTTTTGTTTAATGTTTAAACCAAATATTTGAAATGTTTTTTTATTTATTTATTTATTTATTTTTTACACTGAATGTCACATTAATCATATAAATAATGATTTGTGTACTTTAACTTAGAACGAGTGCTTTAATAAATTTTCTAGTAGAGATTTATATGTAGCTCAATTTTTTTTATCAACTCATGTAGAATGCAGTTATTCACACAAAAGCCATCAAAGAATTTCCTCACCGAGAGCAAAGTACAATTAGTTCTTTATATTTGTTCAATCCTGTGCAGTTTTTCCAAATTAATATTAATCACAAATACTTATTTAAATTGTCATCGTTGTTTATTGTTCGGTTCACTACACATTTTTTCCCCCCTGATGTCATGTATTTGTGTGTTCTACGGTTACACAACAAATTGGATTCTGCCAAAAGCTCACCTAATTGATCCTTTCTGTCTTCCAGGTGTAACAATGTTTTGTATATACGAGGCGTGGAAGAAGAGGAAGAGGACGGAGAGATGCGAGAATAGTTCTGGGTTATGGATTTGTGGTTGAAAGTGTATGGTTTATTTCATCTTAGTTGTTTGTGAATTTCATTTCTGTTTCTTTTCCTATTTTCAATTTTTTTTTTTGCTAATTCATGTTGTGGTTTTTTTTACACTATAAAAAGCATAATTCCTGGATCCAAAAACGGTGCCAATAAAGTTATGCATTTTGTATTTTGCTGGCCTGGTTTTTTTTTTGTGTTTTGGGAGAATAAATAACCTAAAGAGATCACACTGATAGCTTATATAGAAGAGTATACCCATCAATGTTTATTTTGGAGAGTTTGTGCCTTGTGCAAACCATGTAGTCATATTTAAATTATACCAGATGTGGTCAGTGGTTAGTGGACTTTGTTACGCATTACAAATACATTTTGGGGAATACGGGGGATAAGTTGAATTTGGGGATAGGTAAAAATTAAGTCATTAATGTTATGGTGTTCTTTGGTATAACACTTCCAGTTTGGCTAATAAAGGGAGTTCTGTGTTCTGAAAGAGAAGGCTACATTGATGGCTTTGATGCACTGCATTGTGAGCAGTGTCTCTTTACGAATGCATTAAATGTTAACTAGGTAAGAAATGCGACTCATATGTAACCTTGTCATATCAATCATCACCACTGTTTATTGCTTATTATTTAAATCTTTAGAATTTTTTATATTGTCATTAAAGATGGCATTAATAGTGTCTGATATTTTCTGAACTTGTGGCATACATGGTCAGAAATTATTTGGACAAGTAGCAACCTGCCTATGCATTTCTCAGGCAAGAAAAAATGTGAACCAATTTAAATGTAGGCTTTTGGCAGACGCTCTTATCCAGAGTGATTTAAAATGATATATATATATAAGGCCTAATCAGATTTTGTCAGTCACATTCATACAGAGTACAACATGTGAAATGCTTTTTATGACTGTCCATAATGTAATAGAAATAAAATATAAAGAAATAAAATTAATAAAAGTATAAAGTGTAACTATAAAGTATAAAATATAAGGATTAAAAAAAAAATAAATATATATATATATATATACACACACAAGAATAAGACAACTGTATGTGTATGGATATGAATATGACTTATATTGACAGTAGTCCAGTTTACAAGTGTTCCAGTGTGATTGTTCGTGCTGGTATTAAAGGGGCACTGAGGTGTGCCAGTCTAGTGTTAAAGTGACAGTTGTGCAATTGTGCAAAAGAAGGGAAGGTAGACGGAGAGAGAAAGTCCAGATACGTTTTATTTTGTTCACAACTGATGAACTCCTCAACGCTTGTTATCTCACAATCAGTGTTTCCTGGTGTGGGAAGTTTTTGTGACATTAAACTAGTTTTAAAGGAGGTATATTGTAATGTATACTGTATATCACACACACCTGAAGGTTTGTATGTATTTTTAACATCCTTTTACTCATTTAGTCCCTTTTTGCTGTTATAATAGCCTACACTCGTCTGGGAAGATGTTCCACTAGATTGTGGAGTGTGCTTGTGGAGATTTGGGGATAATCAGACACATGGGTAAAGTCAGGTACTGATGTTGAGGCCTGGGGTGCAGTCCGTGTTCCATTTCATTTCAGAGGTGTTCAGTAGGGTTGAGATCAGAGCTTTACTGCAGACCACTCAAGATCTTTCAATCCAAACCATATAAACCATATGTTCATGGAGCTTACTTTGTGCACAGGGACATTGTCATACCAGAACAGGTTTGAGTCTTTATCTCTCCACTCAAGCACAAAGGGTCTGGATCAGGTTTGACTCCACCCCCGCAGACTGTTGGTTACAGTGATTGTGCTACATTGCATGGCCTAACTGAAAACTGGTGCCAACTGGGTTTTTCCTCTTTTTCCATGTCAAATCATGCATAAAAGGTGTTAAATAGGCAAATAGTTTCAGTAGGCCTAATATAACCTCTGCAGATATAGTGCGATTGAGAAATTAGGTGGTAGTGGACCTACGTTTTTAATCCACACAGACTTGGCAACCTGCCGTGTGCTTCAATCAATAACAAAGTACTCGATTTCATGAGCGTATTTTTAAAAAAAGATGTTTTTACTAAAACCTCTCACATGTTGACTTGAAGAATGGACTTAAAAGATGGAGTGTGTCACCGTATTGAAGTGTGTGTGTGTAAAACACATGAAAATATCTGCTTTGATCTTATTCACTAAGAGCCACCCCCCACCCCACAGCATGAACCATTGATTTCTCAGTCTTTTTGCCCCTCCCCCCCAAAGCAGACCTTTGCCCTGGAGCTTGTCTCATTTGGAGCTTTGCTAAATATTTACCTGCCTTTTCATGTGTCTGGTCTGTGTGTGAACTCTTACTTTTTTTTTTTAGCTCCTCTAAAGTGCTTGTGATCAGAAGGATAAACTGTTACAAAATGTCAGACACTTTTCGGCTTTTAGTGAAAAATGCCAAACAGGTGGTGATGGTGTGTACAAATGGTGAGAAGTTTCTGACCGAAGATGGGATGCGGAATTTGGCAATTCATGAGAATGCAAGTGTGGTCGTTGGACAGTAAGTCATTTCTGAAAGCATGTTAGATGAGGCACTTATGTGTACATTTGACTCAACTTAAATTCTACTGTGTTTTGTACTTGTCCATGCATTGCTTGTGTCTATGTCTATGACGATGTCCTTAATCTTTACCTATTCAAGTAATGGACTTATTAAAGCTGTGGGACCTGCAGACTCCATAGAGTCCCAATTCAAAAAAGCTGTGTTTGATCAAGTACTGGATGCCACTGGCATGTGTGTTCTCCCTGGTAATTACTCATTCTGCAGACACTAAATTTATATAATTCAAATGATCATTATATTAAGTCAACTCTTTTTTTTTATTTAAATCAGGTTTGGTTGATGCACACACTCATCCAGTTTGGGCTGGGGACAGAGTGCATGAGTTTGCAATGAAGGTAAATTTGAATGACAAAGTTTCCCCACTTCTATATTTAAAGGCATTGTAACTTCGACATGTGCACCATGACATACATGCTGTGTGTATGCAGTTAGCCGGAGCCACATACATGCAGGTGCATGAGGCCGGTGGAGGCATTCACTTTACAGTGGCACACACACGTGCAACAGATCCAGAAACCCTGCTGCAGGGGCTGAAGGGCCGTCTGGAGCGCATGCTGAGAGCTGGAACTACACTGGTTGAGTGTAAGAGCGGTTATGGCCTGGAGCTTGAGACCGAGCTCAAAATGTTGAACGTTATAGACGAAGCCAGGAAGACCCTACCTATTGGGATAACTTCAACATACTGCGGTGCACATGCAGTGGCCAGGTGAAGCACATTTAATTCAAGCGTTCCTTATTACCGTTTGTAACAGGAGATAGGAGGTGTATATAAACAAAGCTTATGTATGAGTGTAATGTGGAATACGGCCTCACACAGAGATACCTACCGTTCAGTCTTGTTCAAGCTGTCATTTGTTTGTTTGGCATCTTGAACTGGAAATGGACTGCTAATCCAAAACATGAAAAAAACAACACATTTTCTCTGTCACTTTCATAATCTCACACACACTCTTTTGACTTCTGTTCGTGTTCAGAGGTAAGACAATGGAGGAGGCGACTGAGGACATTCTGTCAGTGCAGCTGCCTGCTATACAAAAGCAGATTTCTGCAGGTAAACTGCAGGTGGACAATATTGATGTGTTTTGTGAGAAAGGAGTTTTTGATCTGGATTCGACCCGCCAAATTCTCCAGGCTGGGAAGGACATGGGCCTCAACATCAACTTTCATGGAGATGAACTGCATCCTATGAACTCTGCACAGGTGATTTCTAGATTCAGTGTTTGTATATATACACAGTAATATCAGTCTATAATGTTTCATAGAAGATTCAAGAAACAGTTTATGTTGATAAAAATCTGTTAAATTAAAGGGATTGATGGTCATATAAGCACTTTTCCGATACATTTAAACATTTTCATTAAACAGTCAGCAACCAAACATGGCCATTTCTTATCTGTTATCAGATTATTGTGTTGTTGGTTCTGAGTTTGTTTACAAAACCTAGAAATAGAACTAGTGCAGACTAGAAATAATGCAGACCACTGACAGGTCAATGGCCCTCATGAGAGAAAGGTAAAAATAATTACACAAGAAAGACAGTCAACATATATATCATAAAATATAAACAACAATACATCTTTCAAAAGATCAGTTAAATTATTTCCTTTGTTTCTTCAAATGAAAATAAATATCAAGTTCCTGAGAACTAATACTTTTACAGGTCTCATTATACAAAAAGAAACTAACAAAGGGTCTGAATAGAGAGATTGCAATTCAGTGCTGCCTTGAACCGTCATTAAACTGTCACAATTTTACTTGTGTTTCCCCCACTCACAATGTTAGCTTGGGGAGAAGCTTGGGGCTTTAGCCATAAGTCATCTGGAAGAAGTGACTAATGAGGGCATTGCTGCCATGGCAAGAGCAAAGACATGTGCCATCCTGCTGCCTACAACTGCCTACATTCTCAGGTAGACATTTACTTATTTTAAAGAGCTAAACTACAAACCACGAAAGAGCAGAACTCAGTATTTATATCATCAAAACAGGCTTCCATGTCCTCGGGCTAGAGATATGCTTGATGCTGGAGTTATAGTATCACTTGGAAGTGACTTTAACCCGAATGCTTACTGCTGCTCGATGGTAACTGAAATGCACATAAACACGTTTGAATGTTATGGAGTTAAAATATAGTGTATTGGCTGTATGCGTGTAACAGTTTACTTTTTTGGTAGCCTATAGTGATGCACTTGGCCTGTGTGACGTTGAAAATGTCGATGCCTGAAGCCCTGGCAGCTGCCACGATAAATGCAGCTTATGCTTTAAATCGCTCACAGTCACATGGATCTCTGGAGCCTGGCAAGCAAGGAGACCTTCTCATCATCAATGCCCCACGGTACACATATTACGTCCACTGAATTTATGCTTTCATACATGGAAATGTATGTATATGTATATACAGTGGGTACGGAAAGTATTCAGACCCCTTTATATTTTTTACTCTTTGTTACATTGCAGCCTTTTGCTAAAATCATTTAAGTTCATTCTTCTTCCTCATTAATGTACACATAGCACCCCATATTGACAGAAAAAAACAGAATTATTGACATTGTTGCAGATTTATTAAAAAAGAAAAACTGAAATATCACATGGTCCTAAGTATTCAGACCCTTTGCTGTGACACTCATATATTTAACTCAGGTGCTTTCCATTTCTTCTGATCATCCTTGAGATGGTTCTACACCTTCATTTGAGTCCAGCTGTGTTTGATTATACTGATTGGACTTGATTAGGAAAGCCACACACCGGTCTATATAAGACCTTCCAGATCACAATGCATGTCAGAGCAAATGAGAATCATGAGGTCAAAGGAACTGCCTGAAGAGCTCAGAGACAGAATTGTGGCAAGGCACAGATCTGGCCAAGGTTACAAAAAGATTTCTGCTGCACTTAAGGTTCCTAAGAGCACAGTGGCCTCCATAATCCTCAAATGGAAGACGTTTGGGACGACCAGAACCCTTCCTAGAGCTGGCCGTCTGGCCAAACTGAGCTATCGGGGGAGAAGAGCCTTGGTGAGAGAGGTAAAGAAGAACCCAAAGATCACTGTGGCTGAGCTCCAGAGATGCAGTCAGGAGATGGGAGAAAGTTGTAGAAAGTCAACCATCACTGCAGCCCTCCACCAGTCGGGGCTTTATGGCAGAGTGGCCCGACGGAAGCCTCTCCTCAGTGTAAGACACATGAAAGCCCGCATGGAGTTTGCTAAAAAACACCTGAAGGACTCCAAGATGGTGAGAAATAAGATTCTCTGGTCTGATGAGACCAAAATAGAACTTTTTGGCCTTAATTCTAAGCGGTATGTGTGGAGAAAACCAGGCACTGCTCATCACCTGTCCAATACAGTCCCAACAGTGAAGCATGGTGGTGGCAGCATCATGCTGTGGGGGTGTTTTTCAGCTGCAGGGACAGGACGACTGGTTGCAATCGAGGGAAAGATGAATGCGGCCAAGTACAGGGATATCCTGGACAAAAACCTTCTCCAGAGTGCTCTGGACCTCAGACTGGGCCGAAGGTTTACCTTCCAACAAGACAATGACCCTAAGCACACAGCTAAAATAACGAAGGAGTGGCTTCACAACAACTCCGTGACTGTTCTTGAATGGCCCAGCCAGAGCCCTGACTTAAACCCAATTGAGCATCTCTGGAGAGACCTAAAAATGGCTGTCCACCAACGTTTAC
>JAAIIK010000058.1:1033134-1050440 GCA_014706435.1 Silurus glanis | reverse complement strand
ATCTATCTATCTATCTATCTATCTATCTATCTATCTATCTATCTATCAAGTTACTCTGGATAAGGGCGGATGCCAAATGGTGCAAATGTAATACAAATGTAATGCAAATGTAAATAGAGTCTTTTGCAATAATTAAATGTAATGAATGTAGGTGTGTTTGTATGCTGTAACTATGGACGTCCCCTGTTGAAAACTGAGACAGGACACAGAAACAGCACGCAACACGAATGACAATGCCGTATACATAATATTAACTCAGTTACACTGATCAGCTGGACGCTTGGAAGCCTAATATTCAACCATGTGGGCAATTACCAGACCTGGGAGTGCATTAAAAAAGAAAAAAAAAACAGCAAGTCTTTTTGATTTATTACCACATAATTAACTTTTTAAAATTTATTTTATATTTAGGATAGATTAGATTAAACCTAAGTGAAAAGTAAACCTGCTGAATGTGTATTTTTTAGATATATTCACACTTCATCACTAAAATCTGTTTTATTCACACTATTGTGAAAAGCAATTAATCATAATTTCGATACCAAAGCAAATAATTTGCAGTGGAGCTGTTATCTTAGGCTTGATGCGAACTGTAACAATTAAAATATGTCATGCCGATGTATCTTTTTTTTTTTTCAGAAAAATGAAGCTGTACATTTTCCACCCATTTCCAATGGCCCTGTTAAATCATTACAAGTGAGTTTTTTTCCTCTCTTGTATTTCTTTCCTGCTCTTGATGCAAATTCTAGCGCACTTAAGAACCATATCAGTGCCTTGTGTCTTTTTTCTACTATCAAGAAACCTTAATTTACTATTAATTGAACTAAGGTATTGAAGATTTCTCAATGAAAATGTATCAAAAAATTCTTTTCTCTTTTATGAAGTTAGAACTTCATAAAAGAGAAAAGAATTAGGTCATAAACACAAGATTTGCAGATTTTTTTCAACAATAATATGGAAAATGTCAGGGCAAAATGTAATGCATTTCCTTCATGTAAATGTCTTTTATAAGCAAAATATCTCAAGACATCAGATTACTGCTTATGCCAAATTGAGTGTGGAGATCGAGTTGAGGATCACTGCCCACCTAAAAGTAAGCTCTCTCTTTTCTCTTTAAAAATAAAAAACATTAGTAGTGAATGGATTTTCAAGATATTCTTTTTCCTCAGTATAATATACAACAACATCGTTTAAAGACTTCCCTCCATTATTTGCCTACTGGAAATGAAAGAGCTAAAAATGTAACCACAAAAACCACTAAAACAATTAAGGTGAGGTGCTATACATTTTTTTTATGTCATCTGGACATTTCTACAAAAAAAAAACCGTCCTCTAATCAATAATGTTTCAAAATTGAGGACAAAGCTTCGAATACCTCGATTAACATCAGTGGGGATGGAGGCTCGTTGGAGGATTTGGACAGAAAATACTTTCCTTTGCCATATTGTGCAGACAAGACCGCACATCTAGATTCTTCTCAGGGAATACGTGAAGACTGCCAGCTTAAGAAGACAGACAGTACATTTTCTAAAAAAATTAATGAAAAAGACCATTATATACAGGACTGTATAGGAACAAAGTCCATGCAATGGGAGACAGATAGACTTTGTCATGTCAAGAGGAGGATTATGATCTATATATGTGGGGGATACAAAGGTAAGATTACCAAACACCAGAGACAGATACATGTAATATTTTAAGCTTTGACAATCTTATGCCTAAATGTTTCTTTGTCTTATGAAAAATTGACATAGACTTCCTTTATTGCTTAATTCAGTATTTCTAACTTACTTCTAAGTAAGTTAGAAATTTCTAATTTCTAATTTCTAACTGAATAATCTGTACATTTTTGCAGCACATTAACCATAGCCCATTTTTTCAGTGCAGTTCCATTGTCTTTACGAAAATTAGAGTTACATGCTGCTGTATATAGGCTGAGTGCGCTGTTTACTTTGTGTAGATACAGTTGCAGAGCGTACTGCACTGATGGAAAGCGTGTATCCTCAGCTGTACCTTTACTGTAAGCAGAGAGGATATGATTTCAGAATGGTGGATCTGCGCAGAGGTGTTGAAGACCCCATTACTGACAACCATGATTCAGTAGCGTTGCATTTAGAGATGCTTAAGACGTGCCAAGAGACAGAGGGGCCAAACTTTTTTGTGAGTTTTTTCGAGTTCTTTACTGTATTCAACTTTACAAATAATTGAATTCAATGCAGAAATCATATACCCAATTAGTTATGTACGCAATGGCTTTTTCTACAGCTGATCACAGGTCAGAAGCATGAGTTCCAGTCATTACCCACTACCATCCCTCAAAAAGAATTTGAGGCAATTTTGAAAATTGTCATAAGAGACAGGGAAAGAGCTTCCAAGAGTCAGTCAGATTTTGAAAAAACACCCAGTGAAACTCAATCCAGCATTTCCAATAGAAGTGCTCATAGTTTCATACCAGAACCAGAGGGGCCTGAAAAAGACTTGAATGCAGGAAGCACTGATTTAATGGGCGAAACCACCATCTCCTACGGAGAAGATGGAGAAGAGGCATGCTTAGTGAGATGTTGGGCAGACTTTGATCAGGATTTAACCCTCTTGATGACATGGTACCGGCTAGATGAGAACATAGTTCCACCTGTCTACCGCCTGCTGCCTGTCAGGTAGACAGTAAATAATTCATTATATCAATTTTAATAAGTGTAATAGTGTGAACATCTACTTCATGTTGCTCTTTTTTTATCTGTGATGTATTGTCACTTAAGTTATACTAACTATCAGAGCAGTTATTAAATCTGAAAAGTTAACCCACATATCATACCTGTGAAACAAATGAAAAAATAAGAGAATTGTAGTATTGTTTGGAAACAGTTGTGTTGTGATAAGAGTGATATTAAACATTTGTAATGGCTGATTTTTTTTTGAAGAATTTGTAAATTGTCATAAGAGACAGGGAACAAGCTTCCAATTTATAATAATCATTACTTACTTACTTACTTACTTACTTACTTACTACTGCATTTAACATTATTAACAAATTCTAATTTTGGACAAATGTTAACTATTGTAAATGTTTAAACATAAACACTGAGAGTGAAGAAGAAGCGAGAAGCAGCTCAAGACAATGATAGACAGTGATGAACAACTTGTTGAGCTCATACAAATTTGAGAAAGCTAAAGTCTATTGTTGTGTTGTATTGTTGAGTACTGTAGATAAAAAATACTCTAGGTTTCTATGATACGTTCCTGTGTTTGGAAGCCATTGGAAGAACTGGTTTTCACTTTCAGTGTGCATGTTTAACCATTTACAGTATATACTTCCAATATTTGATTTAGTTAGTAATGTAAAATGTAGTAAGGAATAATTAGAGATCAAAACTGTACACACTCATTAATGTGAAAATATTCCTTGTTCACTATAAAAAGAAAAAAAATTTATATGCTGTAGCAATGCAGTTTCACTTCACTGAATCTAACAGGCCAAAAATGTTCCAGAATGAAACCCTGTGTTTATAAAAACCTGTTTTTCCAAGGTTGGAGTGGAGGAACTTAAGTTGCTTTCACAGAGACCTAACCCCAATAACACTAAACACATTTAAGATGCCACTGTGCAGAATGGCATTCCAACTAACTGACTGTTTTTTCCTTTTGCTTCTACATAATATCAGTACACATCACCCTGACTTCCTGAGCCGTGATGGGGAGCGTAGAAAAGCAGCAAAAAAAGCATGGCATTTGTCCTGTAAACGAATATGTCAGGTGCTGCAACACAATGGACCAGAAGCTATTGGAGAGGCTAAAACCTTATGCCTTCTTAGGACAGGTACTGTATGTGTTTCTTGTCATGTTAAACACACCTAGAGGCTGCAATTTATTTCAATTAATACATGTTTATTTTGTATTTTAGTATTAGACTGGGAGGTCGACCAGGGTCTTGGAGCAAAGCTCCCTGCTGAGGAGTACAGTCACTGTTATAAGCGCACCATCACTGACCTGCGATATAACCTGAAGAGTGAATATGCTTCACAGTTCATAGACCTGCGGAAAGGCAGAGCGGAGCTCAACCACACCCTGATTCAAGCACAGCAGAGCTTTATCCACAATATCCATAGCAAAGTAATGATAATTAGAAATATTTAGACATTAGTTTTTGTTGAAGTCAGATTAAGTGTTTCAGTACGGTGGAACAGCTTCTTACGGTTTCTTACTATAAATTGTACATATTACTTGAACTGTATAAGAACATCATCCTTCCAAGAAATAATGACGCTAAAGGTTGATGACGGTATGAATGCAATTGTTTATATGTGATCTCTGTGTGTACTTTCATTTGAAGTTGCGACACACTAATATCTATGAGGTCAATGTGAGTTGGGGGAAGAAAGGCCTCAGCCCCAAGCACAACAGATCACATCACTTCTACACAGAACAGCTCTGCTCTCATTTTCTTCGTACAGTAATGGCAGCCTTCAAGAGGTATAGATTGAGCAATTATTTTTTATTTTTACCACAATGCACTGAGGGCGCGTTAAATGTGGTCGCATTTCTTGCAGGATGATGCATGTAAGATCAATCAAAAGCTCTTCTGATATTATGAGAAATGAAGATTCACAAATTCAAATTCAGGAGACGATTCAGCTTCACCTTAAACATGGAAGAAGACTGTGAGTTTTAAACCACTATTACGGTTTAGTTGTTGATTAGTTTGAATGTCTGTATGCTGTTTTTTTTTTTCTTAAGCAACTGTAATAATATAATTTCCAAAACAGTTATGTAAATTCTTTTATCATTTATTATTTTTTTTTGCAGAGCACAGAGCTTTGAGCTTAGGCAGAACTTCCTGCTGCTAGTGAGAGATGCCCTGCAAAAGTCAGCCTCCTCCCAGAATGCTTTGATACTGTTAGGAGAGCCAGGTTCAGGAAAAAGCACCATCCTGGCCACGGTGGCACAGCTTTTACCAACTTGGATTCCTGGGTAGGCAAAAAAGCATTGCAGAGATACATAAAAGTATGGGTAAACGCGGTCCATCGAATCCCTAAGTTGGTTGAAGTAATATTTATTATTTTTAAATCACAGAGATGTGACAGTGCTGGTGTGCTTTGTTGGACTGACGCCAGACAGCAGAAATATGCGTCTTCTCCTGCAAACTCTTTGCACACAGATAGCAGCTGTCTACTGCAGAAACACAGAAATATCAGAGGTAACCAATCACTCCAGTTGTCCTTTTATTATGTTCATTATTTATATTGTATTTTAATTGACCAAGTGAGGCACTTTTTAAATAAACCCTTAATTTTGTAGTAATTTCCAGAAAAGCCTTATTATAGGCAGTTTAGAGTCAACACCATACATCAATTATCAACAATTTACCAACTCATTTGTAAAGGTTTTAGAAACAGCAGGTATGAATTTCATTGTTACTGTCTCAGTGTGCAATATGCACAGAGGTGTAATGTATCTAATATATTTTTAGAATTATTTCCAGTTTAACTAAATCCACTTAAAATATTAGGTCACATCTTACCACAATTACCTACTCTATATACCCCTTTATCTTCTTCCACTTGTTGCAACATCACTGGAACACCATCACTAGAAACAGTTCTGTATATTATGGACACAATGTCTGCCTCTTACACTTTGCCTTCATATATAAAATGTACTTCACATTATTTGCTATAAAACCAGACCTTAGCAGCGGCAGAGAATTTTGAAACCAGCTGTTATTGACCCTATGGCTGCTTGTTCTTCACTACAAATGTTCATAAATTGAGTGTGAAGTAGTGGGGTTCCTGTTTGTTGCAGTTTGTATTTCTGTACAATGTATACAGTTTTATGGAACTAAAACTATGGAACTAAGTAAAAATGTAAATATGCACAAAATCATATAAATATCAGTCTTTTTTTCCGTCAAATAGCAATTCTTTTGGCCATTCCAAATAGCCAGACTCCACGTGATTATGTGGACATATCACCACTGAGTTTCATCACAAGTCAGTGCAGTGTTTTTAACAGTCTGCTTCTCTCCTCATAGTCCTTGGAACAGCTGTTCAACGAGCTGCATTCTTTGTTGATGTTGGTGAACGAGAACAAGCCTCTGGCTCTGGTGCTCGATGGTCTGGATGAGCTGAGTGGAGAACATGAAGCTGACCTATACTGGCTCTACTCTCTTCTACCTCAACATGTCTATGCTATCCTGTCAGCCAATGCACAATCCACCTCTGCTCATTTACTCCAGGTGTCTCTTTTCTCCACTGTTAAGTATTGCATAAGAAAATAGATGAAATACTTTAAAATAATCTCTCCATTATTTCTTTCTTCCTCTCTCTCTCTCTCTCTCTTTCTCAGACCCAAGCTAAAGTCTCAGTTCTTGCCATTCCTCCTCTGACAAGTGAGGAAATCAAAGCCAGTCTGAACTCTAAGCTTCTAGCTAACTCTTATCAGCTTCAGGAGTATCAGTGGAGCCTCTTACTGCGCTCGTGTCTCTCTTGTCCTTTTCCTCTATATCTCAGATTTGCCTACAATGAAAGCAGAAAGTGGAGCTCTTTCTCCACTCTGAAACAGCTCTCCCTTCCTGGGGATTTGAGAAATCTTTTTCTGATCCTCTTGGCACGTTTAGAGCGTGAGTATGGAGAGAATCTAGTGCGGCGTGCTACGTTACTGATCTCACTCTCACGTAACGGTGTGACAGAAGAGGAGCTCTTGAAACTGTTAGGGCATGACAGGCGGGTTTCTCATGAACTTACACAGCTATACAATGAGACTCCAACCACCTCAGGATATCCCAGTGTACCTTATGGTATTTTGTGCCGGTTGAGGTGGGAACTCAGGTATCACATTATGGAGGTAGAAAGTGATGGTACATGGGTATTGTGCTGGACCCACAACGAATTTAGCCATGTCATCACCCAACGCTATTTGAAAACAGAAGACTCAAAAAGGACTATCCATGCAGATTTTGCTAATTATTACAGCTGTACTGATTCTGATAGTCATATTTTTCAGCCACTCGCATGGAGTAGAAATGAAGATGGCAGGAAATGTTTTGTGTTCAATTTGCGTAAGCTTCATGGACTGCCTTACCATCTTATACATTCAGGACAGATTGTGTCTCTGCTCAACCAGTGCCTCTTTAACTATGAGTTCCTTCTGCATAAAGTCTTGGGTCTCTCTATCAGCTATGTCAAAGAGGATTTGAAAGCTGCCATTATTCCAGATAAGTAAGATATTTAGAACTATATGTATGTATATGTATATGTACATATGTACGTATGTACATATGTATATGTATGTGTAATAAAATGTTGAGATGTAGTAAAATACTAATCAGTTTTTATGAGCATTTGTGCTTTTGTTGTTTGTTCTACAGAGAGTTGCCTGATATAGATATGTTAGACCAGGCTCTATGTCTCTCACACCCTGTGCTGTTAAAAGACCCATGTCAACTGGCGTCTCAACTATTGGGGCGTCTCCTCCACATCACTGCCCAGGATAAGCCTGTGGCTCCAGGTACTGGTAACAGGCACATTAAACATTTTACATTTAATAGCTTTCTCTATATTGACATTTCTCTTTCATTGACATGCCAATGCAGGTGACCCTCAGCGCTACTCTTACTTGCATAACCTCTTGACACAGTGCCAGTACTCATCAATGCCCGTATTGCTGCCATCTTACAGCTGCCTCCTGCCACCAGGAGGAATAACACACACACTAATTGCAGGTATAACTGTATTACCAGCAACATTGATTACATTGATTGAGCTAAAG
The DNA here is from genome assembly GCA_014706435.1 of Silurus glanis. NCBI lineage: Eukaryota > Metazoa > Chordata > Actinopteri > Siluriformes > Siluridae > Silurus > Silurus glanis. Next base: position 1,042,676 of record JAAIIK010000058.1, on the reverse strand, counting down.
CAAAATGTTATTTTCTCTGTTCATTGTATATGGTGATGAGATCATGAGATATAATTAAGGAATCACAAGGTATCAGTTTTGTGGTGCAAACATTGATGTGGCATTATTCAGATTCTCCGTTTGCCAAATGCTCGACTGTTGCATGATTTGAGAGCTCAGTATTTTCAATATTACTTATGCAAAAGTATTTTACATTTGCTCAATTAAGTTTTTCTATATATAGTCCTACATGCAAAGTTTTGATGTGTAAACTGAGTAAACAGGAAAATATACAGGAACAATATATAATAGTATACTGAAATATATAGGGTAAAACCCAATAGACTGAACTAAATCAAAAGCATTTGCTTTATGCTTTATCTAATTTAAATTGTTCCAAATTGTGGACAATGAATTTGTTTTTATGTAAGACAGATGCAATGACCTGCTTGTAATATGATTAATATGATTGACATTGTCTACAGGTCATCTGAGTCCTGTAAAAGCACTAGCCCTGGGTCAGTATCATGCAGTATCATGTTCTGTTGATGGAACGGTTAACGTCTGGAAGTTGGGGAATTCAGTAACCCTTGCCAAATCCATACCCAGTTCAGTGGGCTCTAATCCAAACTGTGCTCCTGAAGAACTCACTCTCTGTCTGGAAGACACAGTGTTGGTACTAAGGATGGGACACAGATTTCAGGTGCAAGAGTTGCACTCTGGAAATGTGATTTATACAGATATAGTGTCAGTGGATGTTCCTGTCATCACATCTACCTGTGATGGGAAGCTTTTGGTGGTGTTTTATGATGGCAGTCACAGAGTCAAGGTAAGAGGTCTTAGATTCCCAGAGTCAAGTTCATCAGTATGACGTGTGTTTATATATGCATAGTAATTATTGGGGCACCCGGAAACTGTTCTACACATTATTTGTCTTGTTCTCTTTAATATTCATTGTTAGGTGTTTGATTTAGAAGCATCCTGCTCACTGCTTTACTGTGTGAATCTCACTCTTGGTTGTGACCCTATTCACAAAGATGACTCCATTCTGGTCTCCCACAACTCGATTAAAGATTATGTCCTCTTTGGATATAGGTAAGTATTATTTCATGAAAGCTCAACCAATAAAACTGATCAAAATTCAACTTTATTAATGATTAGGTTTTGTATCGTTCTTCCAACAACAAACTGTACATTACAATGGAAATGGCTAATGTGCATTTTACGTAATGTATGCTTTGTAGGTCTGTTTACTCTAGATAGTTTTGTGTTATCTTGTCTTAATTTTTTATTGTTTTACGGAGCACTTTGTTCCTGGAGGGACGTTGTTTCCTTTTTTGCCGTGAACTGTACTGTATATGGTACTGTAAATCTGAATTTAAAAAAGTGAAACACAATTTTCTTGGTATTATTGTTTGGTTAATCATGAAAGTGTTTCACTTTCATTAATTTATTTTTACTCTTACTTATTGTCAGCCACAGAAAGTATCTGAACTGATTTCAGTTAACTGGTTTTGCAGAGACCTGCTCCATTATTCCATTAGATTCTTCCCCAGTATGTTTTTGCCATAACTTTAAATAGGTATCAGTCACATCCACAGCCACCAAAGTGTACGTCTGAAGTGCTGGGTTTCCCCACAAATATTTGTTCTTCTTTCACTTGTGAATGATTTATACGATTAAATTAGCTGAAACATAACTAAACTACGACAATAGTTCTACTTATATAAAATAACAAACAGAAATACTATGATTTAAAGTTGTATATATTGCAGATTGGATTTTACTGTATTGTTGTGTAATTTTAATTATATTCATATCTTAAACCAGTTTGGAAGTGTTATTTTGAATCCACTGTTGTTTTGGAATGACTACAATTGTGGAGACAATGGAAAAAAATGGTTATAAAATTCAGCTGTGCACTTATTGAGTCACTGATGAACCACTACTGGTGTACTGGTTTTTAATTGGATCCCAGTCACTATTTCTACCTGTTTTTTCTTTTCTTTATTTTATTGTATTTTTTCCTTTTTGTTTTATCACAGAAGTGGCAGAGAAGCTGGTGTTTTCAGTGCCAAAGCAGGATCAGTATTGGCTGTTCTACAAGCTCAGCATCAGGCCGCCTCCATACAGGCTGTGGAAATGAATTCTCAGTACTTCCTGCTTTTCTGCAGGTAACAAGACATATTTACACTATAAATAGCAGCATCTTTTTTTTAACCTCTTTCAAAAATGGTATAATATTAGCAAAATGTGATAACTTGCAGAACTTTTGTCAAGCAATCATTTGCACACCGTATTTTATTTTTAAAAATTTTTTATTTATCTTCATTGACCTTTTCACATTATTATATTTCCTAAACAGCTACAATCTGTCCTTTTCTTTCTAATGTATTAGGTATCCCTATAAAAGAAACAGTGATATAATACACATCGAGCTCTTTAGCACTGCTTCTTTCCAGTACCTGCGCTCTATTATGGGCTGCAGCCAGGATTACATTTCTCATGTAACTGTCAACAAGGGTGGCACTCATATAGTGGCCTTTTGCCCCTCACCTCATACCGGAACCACAGAAATAAGTACATGGAATCTAGAGACTGAAGATCATAAACATATGGCACGATTCCCTGGTCTTCTGACTGCAGGTTGGTCAGGACACATACACAGCACATTAATGGACATTAAATCTAGAGTACAGAAATACTGATATCAAATACATTGTGTGTAATTTATTTTTCATGACCTTGTCAATTTCACAGGACATACAGTATACTGAGAATATGAACGAGTATGTTTATTTAGATAAAGATTAAATATTTTGATATTGCTTTGTAGATGACACTAGTCAAGCCAGGTTTATTTCTATAGCGCTTTTCAGAACAGACATGTCTCAAAGCAGCTTTACAGAATTTAACAGTTAAGGTGAATGATGTGTATTTTTCCCTGATGAGCAGCCGTGGTGACTGTGGCAAGGAAAAACTCCCTTAGATGTTATGAGGAAGAAACCTTGAGAGGAACCAGTTCAAAAGGGAACCCATCCTCATTTGGGTGATATCAAGAGTGTGATTATAGTCTTTAAACAATACAGAACTAAACATAGATTTATTACAAATCTCTTTTACAGGCTGATCTAATCATGTTCCTAATGCAGCAATTAAAGATTTATATTAACAAAAGACCATGTTCACCTGTTGACATCAAAAGCAGCTGTCACTTAGTACGATCATGTGTTTACAGCTATTTTGTATGTGTAGGAATATGTTCGGACCTGCATTTGTGTGTGGGGTTCTGTAAGGAAGAGCGGTACCTGCGACTGTGGAATCTAGCTTCCAGAATCAATGACCAGTCTCTCACATACAACATCCACCGAGTACAGAGTGATGGCATTCAGGAGATTATAATTATGGATAAATATCCCAGGTAGACACTCACATAGTAGTATGACAATAATATGTATTAGCATACCTTAATAATATACAATAATTGCAAAAAGATTCACTCAGAATATAATATAATATAATTAAACAAGTGTGTGGTTGACAAATCTGAGCATACTGTATACAGTTATGTAGTGTGTCGCAGCACACGGCCTGGTACTGTGCGAGTCTGGAACAGAAGACGAGCACGGTTTAGAGCTCGGCCTGTCCGGGTGGAACACAGCTTATTTACCAGTACCGATATTGCTTTGGTGCAAGACCTCAAACTATACATCCTGACTGACCATGGCACTGCCACCTTTACTGATACCCCCACACCAGTTTACCAGGTAATATTTAATATATAATAATAACTTTAATTAAAAATGTGTGTCATGCTAGTTTAACGGCTCATACTACTGTTATATTGTATTGTAATGTAATCTGGTTCTGTAACTGAGCACTTCCTTACTCCTTTTGACAGTTTGCATATTACAGCAACTAATTGGATGAATTACAGGCTTTTAATAGTATAAGTGGGATTTGTATTGTTAGGACCACTGCTCAGCTGCTATACAGAATATTACTGATGTTTAAATTGATCATTACATATTCTTATATAGATATATAGGGACAACAGCAAGATCTATGTGCATATGATTATAAGATAAGCTTTAATAATAACCTTACCTTTGAGTTTTTGGCAATATATTTATGGTACAAAAACAAAAACGTAGTGTCTTATAAAGATTTTGGATTACAACAAACCACTAGACCTCCTTTAATGAACTCCAAAAATGCATACGGGTACTGAAGGAATGAACACAATTCTTCTCAAAAGATATACGCCTATATATATATATATATATATATATATATATATATATATATATATATATATAGCGCTACAGATAAAAATTATACCTGTGTCAATCAACACCATTATTTGAGAACTCTTGGTTTTTCTAAAGCTTGAATAGTTTTGATATATTTTTTCTGCACCTATTTAGACCCTTCTGGTGTATGACCTTCTAACGAGAAGCTACATTAAGAAGCAGTCTGGCCTTTTTATTGTACCCTGTCCTGAACAGGACTACCGGCTCATGAAGGGGGAGCTACTACTTGGCCTGTCAGAGACTCGGTTAGAATGCTCTTAACAAAATTATTTTATGGTTAAATTAAATGTTTTGTATGTTTATGATTTATATATAAAGATTAAAAATATAAAGTCTACATCTTCATTTAATTTGATATTAATCAAGTAAACAAAATATGGCAGTAAATGAAATCAGTTTTTGCATGTTTGACCTTAGTGACCATCTGATAATTTGGGACCTGAACTCTGGATACATTAAAGGCCGCATTAAAATAAAGCATAAGGATTCTTTGCTGTCTAGCTCCTTGGCTGATGACAGTCAGCCCTTAAATATGTCTACTGGAGAGAGATCAGGTATGTGGCACTTTCTGTGTTTTAAAAAGAATCTGTCCACCAAAAATTAAATTGCAATCTCTGTTCTGTTTGATTTGTAGCTCAAACTTTTTAATGAAACCTACATCAGCATTAAATGCATGTAAATATTATGTAATAGTTCAAATAAACCATTTATTTAAAAGTCTTCAAACAACTATATAGCTGTTGTGTGTGTCTACAGAGCTGGTGATGCCATGGGACCGGCGCACAGAGAGCAAGACTGCCAGAATGAGGAGGCAGGAGAGTGAATTACAGAGGGAGAAAGAAGTGCAGCAATGTTTAGAGAGGGAGAAATACAACTCCATTGACCAGTACCTCCTCAGTGGAGATGAAAAGGTACTGTTACAAGTTCCGTAAATACATTCTGTCTGCTGAACCTATCAAGGGTATAACCTGGTGTACCTCTTTCTAAACAAACATTTTGTAGCTCTGTTCATTTCTGCTCAAATCTTTCTCTTGGCCAGGTGGTAATATGTTCCTACTTTGCCCATCACCTGAATGTGTTCAGCGTTGTCTCTCAGGAGCACTTGCACACACTCGAAGATTGTTCGTCTCTTCTATGTTTCCGAATTGCAGCACTCACACATTCAGGAAGGCACTTGGTCATCTCTAACTACAATGAATCTCAGCGATCCCCTTACCTCACTCTCTGGGACACAAAGCATGGCAAGGTATTTTGGACACAGTCTTTTTTATGATACTAAAAGGTTTGTCCTATATATTATATTTATATATAGGACTGTGGTGAGACCTGCTATGTTGTATGGGTCAGAGGCATTGACTAAAAGACAGGAGGTGGAGCTGGAGGTAGCAGAGCTGAAGATGTTGAGATTTTCATTGCGAGTGACGAAGATGGACAGGATTAGAAATGAGTTTATTAGAGGGACAGCCCATGTAGGACGTTTTGGAGACAAAGTGAGGGAGGCAAGATTGAGATGGTTTGGACATGTGCAGAGGAGGAACATGGGGAATATTGGTAGGAGAATGCTGAGGATGGAGCCTCCAGGAAGGAGGAAAAGAGGAAGGCCAAGGAGGAGGTTTATAGATGTAGTATGTAGTATGGAGACAGATGATCTGCTGTGGCAAAATATATATATATATATATATATATATATATATTCTATTTATATATGTATTTATTTATTTATTTATTTATTTATTTATTTATTTATATATAATAATAATTATTATTATTCATATCACTGAATCTGAATTCAAACCGTAAACTTTTACTTAATAAAATAAGAATTTAATTGCCAGAATTCTGAGGTATAGGAAAAGTAAAAATGTAGGACATGGTGACATTAGAAAAAATAATTTAAATAAAAAATAATTTAAATAAACAAATATCTCACCACCTTGTTAGACACGGTCTTGTTTTATACCTTATTCAATATGCCAATATAGAACTATTTAATAAATAAAAGGCGCAAATGTTTGATTTTTAAGAACCATTTTCTGTGTTTTTCTGTGTTTTGGTTGATCCAGGTGCAAAAGAGATTGAAAAAGGTACCTGAAATTTGCTGTGTGGCCATCACAGATGATGCCAGCAGAATTGCCTTTGGTATTTCAAAGTGTAACAAGTACGTGGTAGATTGTTAGGCTCGTGGAGCCAAGCAGACACAGTTATGTGAACTTTCTTGTGGGGTTCATTGCTGTAAAATCAACCATATTGACTTTTTAAAAATGTTTTATTTAATCTTTTATTAAAACACATCCCCAGTCTAGTTCATGGCTAAGTCACAGAATAAGGATAAGTGCTGACGCTGGCTACATTTTCAGGCACAAATAGGACCATGTGATAGTAAATAATTATAAAATATTTTTAATACCTTCCTGTGTATTTTCTGTACCTTTCACAAGTATTTATACCCCTGTATATATAAACCTTTTCCTGGAAGGCCAACGAGTTTGTAAGAGAACTCCCTTAGACAGTATCATAAACATCAAGGAGCTATTAAAACACATGTAGGACAAAGTTTTGACTTAATAACTTTAATTGTATATAAAGTTCCAGTCTCTTGTTTAAACACAGCTTCCGCTTCAGTGTTTTTTCTTTATTTTTATTATTTTCAACTTTGTATGTTACTGAAGACATCCAACTAGGAGAGAACACGCATGGAATTATGTAATAAACAAAAAAGTGTTAATTCAAAATATGTTTTAGATTTTTTGAAGTCAATAGATTTAGCCTTTTGCTTTTATAGGTGTTAATTTGTAACATTTCTTATCAGCTTAAGACGAGTTTTAGATCATCAGTTGTGCAGAGGAAAAGGTGAGTATACAGTCAATTGCCCTATTAGTGCAGCTACAACTAATGCACTAATCCATGTGATGGCAAGAAACACTCAATTAAGTAAAGAGAACAGACAGTCCATCATTACTTTAAGAAATGAAGGTCAGTCAATGAAAAAAATAGTAAGAATTTTTTATGTATTTTTTAGTGCAGTCTCTAAAACCTTCAAGTACTATGATAAAACAGGAATGTTCCAGGAAAGCAAGACAATGAGATACTTCTGCTGTATAGAATGAGTTTAATAGAATTTCCAGCATCAGAAACTGCCAATTTACATAAATGAGTCTCAGAGTCGTGGCAAAAATATTTCAACATCCACTTTTCAGAGGAGACGGCATGGGTCAGGCCTTCGTTGTCAAATTGTGACAAAACTTTATTTTGGAATAAAAACATAAAGAAGAGTCTTGCTTGGGCCAAGAAACACAAGAAATGGACATTAGATCACTGGAAAACTGCCCTTTGGTCTGAAAAAGTCATATTTTATAATTTCAGGTTTTTACCACTGTCTTTGTTAGAATTCCAGAGGTTGATCGGACGGTTCCTGAATGCTTGGTCCTCACTGTGAAGTATGGAGTAGGAGGTGTGATGGTGTGAGGTTGCTTAGCTGGTGACACTTTTTTTGGCGATATAGTCAAAATTGAGGGCGCACTTAACCAACATGTCTACCACAGCATTCTGCAGAGACATACCACCCCATCTGGATTGCACTTAGTGGGACCATAATTTGCAGGACAATGATCCCAAACACACCTCAAAGTGATGTAAGAGCTATTTGTCCAAGAAGAAGAGTGATGGAGTGCTGCATCAGATGACCTGGCCTCCACAATCACCTGATCTAAATCCAGATAAGATGATTTGGGATGAGTTGGATGTTGGACGAGTTATGGATGAATGAAGGAAAAGCAGTCAACAATCACTTAACATGCCTGAAAACTCCTATAGACTGTTGGAAAACCATTCAGGTGACTGCCTCATGAGGTTGACTAGGAGAGTGCAAAGCAAAACATGAAGAATCAAAAATAAATAACCAAGAATGTGTTTTATAACACTTTTTATATACTTTTACCACAACATTTCTTACATATTCTTTCATAATTTGGATGTCTTCAGCATTAATGTACAGTGTTGAAAGTAATCAAAAGAAAGAAAAAACACTGGAAAGGTGTGTGTAAAACTTTTGACGGATATTGTAGGTGAACTCTACTTAATTAAGGTCCGTTTACACAGGGCTGTTTTTACACAGCTGTTTTCAAAAGTATACAGTTTAAATGTAGTTTTGTTATAACTGCTGAATTTAATTTATTTCTCAGATTAAAAGTGTGGGAGCCTTTTAGGAGAAAGCACAAGACCATTGTGGGATATGGGAGCCTGAAGCTGAGTGTATCTAGCAGGCTTTACATCACCAAGGGTGGAGCCAAAGCCATTTTGCTAGCAGGTAATATCAAGCACCAACCTGCATTATTGTGGCCCTATGATTGACCACATTGGCATACATATTGAATAAACCCCTCATGTAGATTTTTCTGATATACTCTTACTTTGCCTCTTACTTACACTTTGACTGTTGCATACATACAGATCTGTCATGAGTGTTCCCAGACATGTGATCATGTTTCTTAAGACATGGCTTTGTAAGACATTTGTCATAAAGTATTGTATAAGATGAAGCTAATAACTAAAATTAAATGTCATAATTGTATTCCTGTGAAATCAATATGCAAGATGAGACACCAATTACTGTACTGAACATAACATTTTCCATGCAATTGTTATATGACTAATTGTATGTGGACACCAGACTAGCACCCATATACTTTATACTTGTTAAAGAGCTATTTTTAAAACTATGGGTATTAATATGGAGCTGGTTCCCCTCTTAATGCTGTTTCATCCGCCACTCAATTTGGAAGGCTTTTCGGTAGATTTTGAAATGCTGCTGTGGAACATTTTGCCCAGTGGGCCACTAGGGCATTAGTGTGGTCAGGCACTCATGTCGGGTGAGAAGAATTGGCACATAAGTGTTTATCACAAACAAATTTTGTGGGGTTGAAGTCAGGGCTCTGGGCAGAATGCTCGAGATCTTCCAAACCAAACTTGGCAGATCATGTCTTCATGGAGCTTGCTTCATGCATAGAGGCAATATCAAGCTGGAACTGTTTGTGCCAATTAATTCCAGTGAAAGAAATCTTTAGTATTATAACATAAAAATAATAAGGCTAAGAATTCTATATATAATTTGTGTGCCTCCAACTTAGTGCCAACAATTTTGGAAAGAACCATCCAATGGTTGTAATGGTGAGGTGTCCACGTACTTTTATCCATATAGTGTATCTGTACTAAATATACAGTGCCTTGCGAAAGTATTCGGCCCCCTTGAAC
>JAAIIK010000058.1:1005212-1019801 GCA_014706435.1 Silurus glanis | reverse complement strand
AAACTGCTTACAGTCACATTCAGGAAAAATTCACCATTAAAAATAAGTTAGCTTTAGTTAGTTAGTTTTAGTTTAACAACTTTTATATCCTTCATTCATTCATCATTCATCTTCTCCCGCTTATCCGTAATTCGGGTCGCGGGGGCAGCAGTCTAAGCAGATTCCCTAGACACTTCTCCGTGTCCAGGGATCGGGTTGTCAAGACCCCCGCCTTCGACTGCTGCCCGATCCTCTCAGCACCGGTCCCTTACGGTCCCTCCTGCAGGTGGTGAGCCCACAGGAAGGCGGCCCCACGTCACTCCGACGTCACGGTCCTTGATTTATTTTTCTCGTAAGGGTCCCCTGGAGCATAGAGGGTTAAGGGCCTTGCTCAAGGGCCCAAGAGTGGCAGCTTGGCGATACCGGGGCTTGAACCCCAGACCTTCCAACTTTTATATCCATACAATTAATTCTGCCTGTGCTTCTAACTACACTTGTGTCAATCGTTTTATGTTTCACAGATGGTGAAATAGAGAATACTATCTCTAGTTCCCTCAACACAGGGAGTGGAACAGGTGCAGCAGTAGAAGTCAAGTTTGAGAAAAACCCCAATCAGACCCAGAAGTACCTGGAGGCAGAACCCAAAGCATTAGGGGTGTGTTTATGTAATAAAAGAGTGGCAGTTTTGCTCACCACTTTCTGAAATGACTTTTTTTGTGATTGTGTTTTTCATAGGTAACCCAGATCATGCTGAGCCTCTTTGTCATGAGTATCGTATTTTGCACCCCTCTCGAAGAACAAATAAACTTCATGACCTTTAAGAGTTCTCTCTGTTCTCTAACTGTAAGCATTAAGCATTTAAAGTTTCATTTTATATCTCTTCAGTGTTTGATGGTATCCTCCTCTTCTTCTTCTTTCGGCTTCTCCTTATTAGGGGTCGCCACAGCGGATTGTCCTTCTCCATACCCCTCTGTCCTCTACATCTTCCTCTTTTAACCCAACCACCTGCATGTCTTCCAACACCACATCCATTAACCTACTCCTTAGCCTTCCTCTTTGCCTCCTTCCTGGTGGCTTCATCCTCAACAGTCTCCTACTGATATACCCCATGTCCCTTCTCTGCACATGTTCAGACCATCTCAATCTCACCTCCATCACTTTGTCTCCAAAACTTCCTACATGCGCTGTCCCTCTAATAAACTCATTTCTAATCCTGTCCATCCTCATCACTCCCAATGAAAACATTAACATCTTCAGCTCTGCTACCTCCAGCTCCACCTCCTGTCTTTTACTCAATGCCACTGTCTCTAAACCATACAACATCGCAGGTCTCACCACAGTCCTATAAACTTTCCCTTTCACTATTGCAGATACTCTTCTATCACAAATCACCCCTGCCACTCTTCTCCACCCACTCCACCCTGCCTGCACTCTTTTCTTCACTTCTCTAACACACTCTCCATTACTTTACACTGTTGACCCCAGGTACTTAAACTCCTCCACCTTCTCCACTTCTTCTCCCTGCAACCGCACCACTCCACTGCCCTCCCTCTCATTCACACACATGTACTCTGTCTTACTCCTACTGACTTTCATTCCCCTTCTCTCCATCACATACCTCCACCTCTCCAGGCTCTTCTCAACCTGCTCCATAATCTCACCACAAATCACAATGTCATCCGCAAACATCATAGTCCATGAAGACTCCTGTCTGACCTCGTCCGTCACCACTGCAAACAGGAAAGGGCTCAGAGCCGATCCTTGATGCATTCCAACCTTCACCTTGAACCAGTCTGTTGTTCTTACTGCACACTTCACTGCTGTCACACTGTCCTCATACATGTCCTGCACCACCCTCACATACTTCTCTGACACACCTGACTTCCTCATACAATACCACAACTCCTCTCTCGGCACCCTGTCGTACGCGTTCTCTAAATCCACACACACACAATGCAACTCCTTCTGACCTTCTCTATACTTCTCCATCAGCATTCTCAAAGCAAATAATGCATCTGTAGTGCTCTTCCTCAGCATTAAACCATACTGTTGCTCACAGATGGTCACCTCTTCTCTCAGCCTGGCTTCCACAACTCTTTCCCATAACTTCCTTATGTGACTGTTACTGCAGGTCCGCACGTCTCCCTTATTCTTAAAAATCGATACCAGCACACTCCTTCTCCATTCCTCAGGCATCTTCTCACCTTCCAGAATCTTGTTAAACAATCTGGTTAAAAACTCCACTGCCATCTCTCCTGAACATCTCTATGCTTCTACCTGTTTGTCATCTGGTCCTACCGACTTTCATTCTCTTAATCGCTGCTCTCACTTCCTCCTTACTAATCCTATCCACCTACTGCTTCACCATCTCCACACCTTCCAACCGTCTCTCTCTCTTATTTTCCTTGTTCATCAGCTGCTCAAAATACTCCCTCCATCTTCTCAACACTCTCTCCTTACTAGTCAACACATTTCCATCTCCATCCTTTAAGTCAAGTCAAGTCAAGTCAAGTAAAATTTATTTCTATAGCGCTTTTCACAACAGACATTGTCTCAAAGCAGCTTTACAGAAATCAACAGTCAAGGTGAATGGTGTGCATTTATCCCTGATGAGCAAGCCATGGCGACTGTGGCAAGGAAAAACTCCCTCAGATGCTATGAGGAAGAAACCTTAAGAGGAACCAGACTCAAAAGGGGAACCCATCCTCATTTGGGTGACATCAAGAGTATGATCATAAATCCATAAACAATACAGAACACTGGAGAGTGAGAAATAACATGAGCACTGGAGTGTGTGATTATAAGTAATGTTCTTTCTTCAGTCTTATACAGTCATTATGGTTATAAAACTAGGAGCTACTGAGCAACTCATAAAATAGCTCAACATTTGCGATCATCACAGATCCAACACCAGCTTCTCCATGCCAGAGCCTTTAAACACTCCAGGAGGTCCAATGTCCAAACTCCACACATGAAGTGGGATCCAGCTGGCACTGGTACGTCTCTGGGTGGTACAGGAAGTTTGCGACTTCCGCATCTATTTCTCTAACGGTCCATAATATTCATGAGATGGGACGTGACTGGAGTTGGCCAAACCTCAGGATGCCTCAGGATGGGTAGAGAAAGAGAAGCAGTGGAGAGAAATTAGCGTAGCTGCTGTTCATGATATTAACAGCACAAGTTGATATTGTGCATGTGATCAGATGTTCTGGAGCACAAGGTTATGATATGTGTGTTATGTGTAGGCTTTGCTAAAAAGATAAATTTTTAATCTGCACTTAAACTGGGAGAGTGTGTCTGAGCCCCGAACACTGTCAGGAAGACTATTCCAAAATTTAGGAGCTAAATATGAGAATGATCTACCGCCTTTAGTGGACTTTGCTATTCTAGGAACTACTAGAAGTCCAGAGTTTTGAGATCTCAAGGAACGTGACGGATTGTAGCGTGTTAAAAGACTGGATAGGTACATGGGAGCCAAACCATTTAGTGTTTTATAAGTAAGAAGCAGTAGTTTGTAGTCGATTCGAAACTTAACAGGTAGCCAGTGTAGGGATGATAAGATTGGGGTTATATGGTCATATTTCCTTGACCTTGTGAGAACTCTGTTTGCCGCATTCTGAACTAACTGAAGCTTGTTTATTAATGATGCAGGACATCCACCTAGTAATGCATTACAATAGTCTATTCTGGAGGTCATGAACGCATGGACGAGCTTCTCTGCATCAGATATAGATAACATGTTTCTTAGCTTAGAAATATTTCTAAGGTGAAAGAAGGCTGTTTTTGTAACTTGGTTGATATGATTTTTGAAAGACAAGTTGCTGTCTAAAATAACTCCCAGGTCTTTTACCGTTGAACTAGTAGTTACAGAACATCCGTCTAAATGCAGGTTGAAATGCTAGAGCTTCTGTGTACTGGTTTTTGGGCCGATGAGCAAAATCTCTGTCTTATCAGAATTTAATAGTAGAAACTTATGGGTCATCCAGTCTTTTAATTCATTAATACACTCAGTTATCCGAGCTAATTTAGCTGTATTGCCTGGTTTTGATGAGATATATAGCTGGGTATCATCAGCATAACAGTGGAAGCTAATTCCATGCCTTCTAATAATATTTCCTAAGGGAAGCATGTATATTGTGAATTAGCATTTATATTGCTCTAACTTGTAGCACATCCTTCCCAGCTCGGTCTCTCTGCCTGACCAATTGGTATAAATCCATTTCTCCTTTCTTAGTGTCCAACTTCACATACAGCTCCTCATATGCCTTTTCCTTGGCTTTCGCCACATTCCTCTCCACCTGCTGCTGCATCTCCTTGTACTCCTGCATACTTTTCTCATCACTCTGTCGATCCCAATTCTGTTTTGCCAACCTCTTTCTCCTTATGCTCTCCTGCACTTCCTCATTCCACCACCACGTCTCTTTGTCTTCCTTTCTATTTCCAGATGTCACACCAAGTACCTTTCTAGCTGTCTCCCTTATCACTTCTGCAGTAGTTTGCCCAATCATCCAGCACGTCTTCACCACCACCGAGCCCCTGTCTGACCTCTTCCCTGAATCTCACACTACAGTCTTCCTCCTTCAGTTTCCACCATCTTATTCTTTTTTCAGTCCTCACTCTACTCCTCTACTTTTCACCTCCAAAACCATCCTACAGACCACCATCCGATGCTGTCTAACTACACTGTCCCATGCCAACACCTTACAGTCTCCAATCTCCTTCAGGTTGCATCTCCTTCATAGAACATAGTCCACCTGTGTGCACCTTCCTCCACTATAGGTCACCCTATGATCCTCCTTCTTCTTAAAATAAGTGTTCACCACTGCCATTTCCATCCTTTTAGAAAAATCTATCACCATCTGCCCTTCCACATTCCTCTCCTTAAAGCCATACCTACCTATCACTTCCTCATCCCCTCTGTTCCCTTCACCTACATGCCCATTAAAGTCTGCCCAGATCACTAATCTTTCATTCCTATGTACACCTTCTACCACTTCATCTAATTCACTCCAGAATGTTTCCTTCTCCTCCATCTCACAGCCGACTTGTGGGGCATAAGCACTAATGACATTTATCACCACCCCTTCAACTTCCATCTTCACGTTCATCACCCAATCAGAAACTCTCTTCACCTCCACTACACTCTTACTGTGCTCTTTCTTCAGAATCACCCCTACACCATTTCTCTTTCCACACCATGAGAGAACAGTTTAAACGCTCCTCCAATGTTCCTGGCCTTACTCCCTTTCCACTTGGTCTCCTGAACACACAACATATCTACCTTTCTCCTCTCCATCATATCAGCTACCTCTCTCCCTTTACCAGTCATAGTACCAACATTTAAAGTACCAACCCGAACCTCCACTCTCCTACACTTCTCCTTTCGGCCAACAGTAGCTCAATTTCCACCGGTACCCTGTTGGCTAACGATACATTGGTAACCAATGTTGGTAATGTTGGCCTCGACCGATCCGCTATGAAATTCTTATTCGTGGTCCGCTGGATGCCCTTCTTAACGCAACCCTCCCCATTTATCCGGGCTTGGGACCGGAATTAAGAGTGCACTGGCTTGTTCAACCCTAATGGCTGGGTTTTTAGTGTTTGAGTGTTTGATAATATGCATTTGCTTTTTATGCTGCAGAGCATAGTAGCTGGTAGTGTGGCAATAGCAGCACAGAACCTTCACCTTCCTACAGTAAGAAATAAACTATCCCTGATGTTCAAGTGGCTTACACCTTTTAATGTTTTAATTAATACTAATTATACAGGTATTTCATATAAATGTGTTCTTTTTTGCTCTCTGACAGCTGAAGGCCTGCTTAGGGATGCAGATTGTGGTGTGTGTGCTCTCTGTGTTCTGCTTTATGAGCAGCTTAAGTTTATTGGGGCTCTATATGTATACTACCGCCTGCTGGGAGGACTACCACAATACTACATTAGGAAATGACATGTGTGACAGGCTGTGGGTAAGATCATTTTATAGTTCTAATCCATAAAATATCTGTTACAGCAGCACAATTTGACTAAACTTAGAGTTGCAAAAACATTTTAATGACTTTATCCTGTCTTAATTTGATTCTCCTGTGCTGACTCTATTTTCCGTTCTTGGCTGACATGAGTGCAACCTGTTGTGGTCTTCTGGCATTGTAAGCCTATCAACATTAAGGTTTCACTGCATTGTGCATTGTTAAATACTCTTTTGTTTGCCAATAATGTAAAGAGTGGTTCTTTGAGTTACCTTTGCTTTCCTGTCAGCTCAAACTAGACTGGCCATTCTTCTCCGATCTCTCGCACCAACCTCAGGTGTTTCTGTCTGCAGAACAGCTGCTTGGTGGATGCTTTTTGCTCATCGCACCATTCTAGAAAGTTGTGTATCCTCTGGAGACTGCATGAAAATCCCAGATATTTTAGAAAGAGTGCAGTCGGATCATTTCATAGATCATTAACTCAAATCTTAACATGTATTATTAACTGTCTCGTTTTATATACAGTGAGGAAAATAAGTATTTGAACACCCTGCTATTTTGCAAGTTCTCCCACTTAGAAATCATGGAGGGGTCTGAAATTGTCATCGTAGGTGCATGTCCACTGTGAGAGACATAATCTAAAAAAAATAATCCAGAGATCACAATGTATGATTTTTTAACTATTTATTTGTATGATACAGCTGCAAATAAGTATTTGAACACCTGAGAAAGTCAATGTTAATATTTGCCTTTGTTTGCAATTACAGAGGTCAAACGTTTCCTGTAGTTTTTCACCAGGTTTGCACACACTGCAGGAGGGATTTTGGCCCACTCCTCCACACAGATCTTCTCTAGATCAGTCAGGTTTCTGGCCTGTAGCTGAGAAACACGGAGTTTGAGCTCCCTCCAAAGATTCTCTATTGGGTTTAGGTCTGGAGACTGGCTAGGCCACACCAGAACCTTGATATGCTTCTTACAGAGCCACTCCTTGGTTATCCTGGCTGTGTGCTTCAGGTCATTGTCATGTTGGAAGACCCAGCCTCGACTCATCTTCAATGCTCTAACTGAGGGAAGGAGGTTGTTCCCCAAAATCTCGCAATACATGGCCCTGGTCATCTTCTCCTTAATACAGTGCAGTCGCCCTGTCCCATGTGCAGAAAAACCCCCCCAAAGCATGATGCTACCACCCCCATGCTTCACAGTAGGGATGGTGTTCTTGGGATGGTACTCATCATTCTTCTTCCTCCAAACACGTTTAGTGGAATTATGACCCAAAAGTTCTATTTTGGTCTCATCTGACCACATGACTTTCTCCCATGACTCCTCTGGATCATCCAAATGGTCATTGGCAAACTTAAGACGTGCCTGGACATGTGCTGGTTTAAGCAGGGGAACCTTCCGTGCCATGCATGATTTCAAACCATGACGTCTTAGTGTATTACCAACAGTAACCTTGGAAACAGTGGTCCCAGCTCTTTTCAGGTCATTGACCAGCTCCTCCCGTGTAGTTCTGGGCTGATTTCTCACCTTCCTTAGGATCATTGAGACCCCACGAGGTGAGATCTTGCATGGAGCCCCAGTCCGAGGGAGATTGACAGTCATGTTTAGCTTCTTCCATTTTCTAATGATTGCTCCAACAGTTGACCTTTTTTCACCAAGCTGCTTGGCAATTTCCCCGTAGACCTTTCCAGCCTCTAGTGTCTTTGGACAGCTCTTTGGTCTTGGCCATGTCAGTAGTTGTATTCTTACTGATTGTATGGGGTGGACAGGTGTCTTTATGCAGCTAACGACCTCAAACAGGTGCATCTAATTTAGGATAATAAATTTAGTGGAGGTGGACATTTTAAAGGCAGACTAACAGGTCTTTGAGGGTCAGAATTCTAGCTGATAGACAGGTGTTCAAATACTTATTTGCAGCTGTATCATACAAATAAATAGTTAAAAAATCATACATTGTGATTTCTGGATTTTTTTTTTTAGATTATGTCTCTCACAGTGGACATGCACCTACGATGACAATTTCAGACCCCTCCATGATTTCTAAGTGGGAGAACTTGCAAAATAGCAGGGTGTTCAAATACTTATTTTCCTCACTGTATATATATATATATATATTTTTTTTTTACATATTTTTATATTAATTTTTGTATTATTTAAATATGAGATATGCCAGCAATAGACTCATGTCTTTTGCTTTCTTACAGAACATCATCGAGCATGTTATAGGAATAGAGATGCTCATGTATTTGACTCAGATCGCTATCTCTGCCACATTGGCTGGCTTCTGCTGCAA
The DNA here is from genome assembly GCA_014706435.1 of Silurus glanis. Classification (NCBI taxonomy): domain Eukaryota; kingdom Metazoa; phylum Chordata; class Actinopteri; order Siluriformes; family Siluridae; genus Silurus; species Silurus glanis. The sequence continues at coordinate 1,011,563 of JAAIIK010000058.1, read as the reverse complement.
AGTGATTCAGTGCTGTTCAGTGAGGAACAGTGTGGTAAGAACCCAAATATCCCAGTCCTCTTATTACAAATATAATGAGCACTCAATCTCAGCGTGCCTCTGTGTTAACCTCACATCTGCTGCGTTTTCTTCCTTCAGCCTGTCATTGTGCTGAACGCACCTCGTGGTCCACAGTGATGCCTGAGTCACAACCTATTCAACTAAAGTTTTGTTTTACATACATGCATTATATAAAAGTACTTACAATACACACATGTATAAAGTGTAAAGGCAACAACCCGAGTTATACGATAAATATGATGACTGTGATAAAGGGTTGAAAATACACACACACACACACACACACACACACACACACACACACACACATTTTCATGCAGATATTTATATATATGTACATATTTATATCTAGATCATATATATTGTAAACATTATATATATATTATATTATTATATATATCTATATTATAACAATATATATTGTTTGTTGTTTTGTGTAACTATGCGATATATATTGTATATATAGTTTATAATATATAGTTATAATATTCATTTAAACACCAGCAGTTTTATGCTTTATACACAGAACCCATCCTCTGGGTCCTTTTAGTTCTGATAAAATCAAAAAATTTTATTTGTTAATTAATAATTAATTTGTTATTTGAAAATATATCTATCAAAGCATTTTTTGGAAATGTTTATTTGTGAAGAGATGCTGTTATATTAAAAAAATATTTTCAATAAAATCCTAGCTCTAGTGTATGTGTGTTCACATAAATAAAAAAAAACCTCAAACAATAAAAGTATACTGGGCATTAGAAATCCCAATACATTTCTGTAAGATTATGTTAGCTGCTATTAATGCCAGGAAGTCAGTGGAAGTCAGCTTCAATATAATTCCCTGTTAAACCTAAGCAGGAAGTTCAGAGCAGAATCGAACCTGAAAGCAGAATGAACCTCACATTACTTTTGAATAGCTGTTAGCTAGGTTTCTAGGAGGATTCTCTAGATTGCAAATTTCTAAATACAATTATGAGAAAATAGTAAACAAGTCATATTATTTCAGTTAGCTTATATGGCAGTGACTATTTCATTTCATTTTAGTTTCACTTTTCCATTTTCAAATGTATTTAAATTTGCTTTTTCTATTTTCTATAAGTATTGATCACTGAACACTAAAAGAAGGAAGTTTAAACTGTTAAATCAAGTTAGAAAGCCATGTGTCTATCAGCCACAAGTGTGAAAACCACTACAGATTTTTTAGAAGCTTTTTGAGAAGCATGAGAAAGTATATATATATATATATATATATAAAATGTGTATTAAACCACTATGCTAAGTTCTTAAAGTTGGACTTGATGACTGCAGCGCTGAAGCAGTACGCTCTGACATGTAGGCTCGTCTGCAATAAAGACTAATGCTGGAAGATATTCAAGTCTCCTGGTCTTAACTGAAAAAAGTTTCCAACAGCTGCTATAACAAATCTGGTAGTTGTGGACACATTTTCAGTCATGTCACGTGTATTGACTCAATTTCTTGAGATTGCTCTGTACTACTTTTAAGTTATTTAAGAACAGATACAACACTTAAATGAGAACAGCCAAAAGAGAAGCGGAATTACTCTAAATAAGATAGAAGGCTCAGCTGAATTCTATCCACTTGAGACACAAATGAGACACAGTGTCCATGGCCTGTTTTTTTCTGAATAACACAGAAGACAATGAGCTCATTCAAGGGAGTTACTACAGTGTCTAATGTCACATTCTTTCTAGGCCATTTGGTCATTATGAACAGACTCCAACCTTATTCCCACCGCAGCTAAATATGACTCAAATATGAATAAGTACAAGCCCAATTCCAAGAAAGTTGGAACACTATGTAAAATGTAAATGAAAACAGAATGCAATAATCTGCAATGTTTTCCAAAAATAAATGACAATTTTAATTTGTGGGAACACAGAACAATTTTCCAATTTGCTTCAGTATTTTAAATGAGCTTTGGCCCAGAGAGGATGGTGGCGTTTCTGGCTCATGTCTTCTCTGCATGATAGAGATTTTACCAGCGTTTGTGGGTCACAGGGCAAACTGTGAAGTCAAGTCCAATTTATTTCTATAGCGCTTTTCACAACGGACACTGTCTCAAAGCAGCTTTACAGAATTTAAAAGTTAAACTGAACCATGTCTATTTGTCCCTGATGAGCAGCCATGGTGACTGTGGCAAGGAAAAACTCTCTTAGATGTTATAAGGAAGAAACCTTGAGAGGAACCAGACTCAAAAGGGGAACCCATCCTCATTCGGGTGACATCAAGAGTGTGATTATAGTCTTTAAACAATACAAAACACTGGAGAGTGAGAACTAACATGAGCACTGGAATGTGTGATTATGTATAATGTCCTTTCTACAGTCATTTGAGGTTATGGAACCAGGAACTGTGCTCACAGACAATTTCTACAGGTGTAAGTGAGCCTATGCAGTAATTTCCATTAAAAATTATGACTGTTTTACATTTTGTGCTGTCTGAGGGCTCAAAGATACCCAATATCCATTTTCACACTTGTCCCTTGTGTGCAGATTTTCTCCAGATTCTTTGAAACTTCTGATATGTTCTGTAAATCAGTGGTCCCCAACCCCCGGGCTGCACAGAAAGAATACATGACGTACATTATTTCTGTTTTATTTATTATCTGATTCTGAACGATGTTTTAGTTTGGAAAATTACCAGATTCTCTCCGCCACATCTGTCTATGACTCACTCTTGATGCATGTAAAGATGCCTCGGTCACATGTCTTACCTCCATCCGCTACCTTCTTAAACGGGCTCCGGCCGCTAACACATAAAACATTACCGCTAAATTCAAACCCCCAAGCATGCAAAATGAACAAAAAACAACACCGTGGATTCATGTTTATTATTAGATTTAGAAAATACCAGTTTTTATGCCGGTCATATCATTTTATTTTGTTGTATTTAGCCGCCACACCTTAAAGGCCGGTCCGTGAAAATATTGTCTAACATTAAACCGATCCGTGGTGCAAAAAAGGTTGGGGACCACTTCTGTAAATGATGAGATAATGAACTGTTTTGCAATTTTATGTTGAGGAACATAAATTGTTTCATTACTGTTCCACAATTTGTTGACTTTCAGATTGTTGAAGCTCTGCCCATCTTTACTTCTGGTATTATCTGTCTCTCTAAAATACACTATTTATACCTAATCATCTTACTGACCTGTCATCATTCAACCTACTTATTTCCTAAATGTTTCTCCAACTATTTAATTTTAATAACACATACTTTTTCCAGACTTTTATTTCCCGGTCCCAAATTTTGAAGACATTGCAGCCATCAAATTCAAAATCGCCTAATTTTTTTCCTTCAAATTGTACATTTCCTAAGTTAAAACATTAGATATGTTTGCTATGTTCTATTGTGAATCAAATATAACAGTTTCAAATCATTGCATTCTGTTTTTTTATTTACATTTTACAAAGTGTCCCAATTTTATTGGAACTAGGGTTGTATATATGAAAGCAAATATGAAAACAAAATCTGAAACCAAATAAAACATTAAGACAAAAGACAATGCTGAATATAAATACGTTGTTTTATTACTTAATAAATAATTTTAATAGTACAAAAAGCATGTGTACGCCTGAAAACATTCAAAGAAATTTGTTCACATCGGGGTCATTATTTTGTGCTAAAAACACTAAAGATAAAATCCATGTCTTCATATTCAATAAAAAGGAATATATATACACACTTAATAATAGCTACATTTTGCATTGAGAACACACAAATTCTGGTAAAGTCATGATCAAATGTCCTTTCATTTCAGGCAGCCCTGAACACTCCAAAACGTTTGTTTTGTCCATCGATAATGAAAGTTGAGGTCACCATCAATTTTATTTATATCTGCAACTCATCAGCCCAATGACTCTGTATAAAGAATTGAAGATAACATGGTCATGGTATATCAGGCTTAAACAAGCATAAAGAAACACACAGCAGTGCATCTAGAACTGATGGATCGTTACCTGAGAAGAATTTGTAGTAATCTCTTCTAAGTCTCCGTAGCAGCCATTTTTGTGTCGAATTAAATTCCCCCACAGCACTGCGTGATGGCAGCCGGGACACTTGCCCTCTACAGGAAGTAGGTGACCCGGGTCTGACTTTAAGAAGTGTTGCGCCAAACAAGTCAGATGACAGGCCATCTTACAGGAAGGATGGAAGCAGGACAGTCTATCTGAAGTCTGAGAGAAAAGGAAAAGCTGAATGTAAATGTTTTAGTTCTAAGAACAAATGAATGTGGCTAGTTCTTTCAGCTGGATAGTTCTAAACATCGTTGGGCCGTCTTTGGGAAAGACCCAATCTGATTCTGGACCCCAGCTTCAAAACAAAGCTGGTATATGCCATGAAAAGAATATGACAAATAAAGGCTTTCTTTCTTTTCTTCACAACTGATATTTTGCTCTATAAATGAAGACACCCACAACCTAGTTTGAAACCCATAAAATAGATTGCTTGCGAAATGAGTTAGCTTAACAAAGAACTAAAATGTAATGTCTCTGGCAATAAAGGCACAAAAACACACGTTATCTAGGTCGTATTACTTTCCAGTTTAGTAAACTGTACTGTACAACTGTAAAGTTATCTGACCCTTTTGTGTTAGTGTTATGTTATCTACAGTCACATATGGAATCTGTAATGACTAATTTGGTGATGTCATTTCACTTCTGAGAAATCGGGAAAACAGATTTTGCACATTGTAAGAACTTTAGAAGCATTTAAAAACACCGTCATGTATTTGCACTGTATGTAGCCCTGGGTACTGTGCTATTGAGTTATGTGTAGCATCATGGTCTTAAAGAAACCTTTTGTTAATACAAGTTATTCGAAGGACACAACCTCGGTCCTTTCTTCCAACAGATCTGATTCTCTGCTAATAAGCAGCCTTTCAACAGGAAATACTTCACCAGTGGGGTACTCCACAAGTTGCAGTGGGAGTGCAAATATACCTCTACAATCGCTCTACACAGTAGACACCGGTCCAGCCGGCTCTCCACTTGCTCCTTATCGTCCTGCTGTTGTTTCTTCTTAGCCCGCACACAGCCGAATGTCAAAGGGATGTGCAGAGGCGGCTGCAGCTGTGGCTCAAACTCCAGGTGGTATTCTTGCCTCAGCCAACGCACAGTGAGGGGTAGACGATTCCACGGCGCCACCCGCAGCATGTTGGAGAGCACGCGCCAGTGAAACTGCAGGCTGGACTCTTTCCGTGTGCGCCGGGTCATGTGGGAGAGCCGGCGAGAGATGTGCGGGTGCTGCCACGCCCACTCAAACTACAGCAAAGAAAGGGACTTATGTAATGTTGCAAACAGTAAAACCCTGTTTAATGGCTATCAAATGCACACAAATAAAAATTATCCTAAAAAGAAGACAAGTAGTAATCACATAGTTTGGCTATAGATCCCCCACCCCTAATCTTCTCCAGGTTCATTCGGGGTTCCACACAGAATGTATAATGTGAATATTGATCAGCTGACAATTGTGAAGAGATTATTTAACACCACAATCTTAAAAGGATGACATTCTGAAATAATTCAGAATAATTGAAATACCCACTGGTTTCAAAATAAAATATAAGAAAGTATAAAATGTAGAAATAAAGAGGTATGAGACAAAAAATACTGTGTGGGTGCTGCATTGACACACACCTACCCTTAGAGCAGCAATATCAGATGGAAAGCCATGGATGATAAGTACCATCTCCCTACAGTCATTCACAGAAAAGCATTTTAGTACATCATAATATACATTAGTTTATTACATAAATCTTGCTCATACCTATATTAATTGAACATGTTATCAGGTACACCTACCATACAACTACCACCCAGTTTATATCTGATCAATGTTTTCTTTTGCCATTGATGTACAGAGTAGAGTATCCACAGTACATAGCAATAAAGTGGCTAGAGTAAAATATGCATACTGTAGTGTCACTGCCATGGGCATACCAATGAACCCTGTGGTGTTCTTGTTATTTTAATGTTTATTGTCATAAGTGTCTAAGTGCTCCTCTTTGAGCTGATGTAAGTGCATGTACTGCAATTTTAATTGGCTTTCCATCTTACAATACTGTAAGTCTGATTCTAACATTCAATCACTGATCAATAATGTACCTAACAACCAATCACTGATCACAATTGTTCCTAACAACCAATCACAGAACACCAGTGCCTCTAAAAGCCAATCACTGATCACCGCTGTTCCTCACAATCTTTGCTCATCTTTGCCCCTGAAATCCAATCACTGATCACCACTGTTCCTAACAACCAATCACTGATC
>JAAIIK010000058.1:981590-997070 GCA_014706435.1 Silurus glanis | reverse complement strand
TGAACTGAACACTGACTTCCCCACCACCTGCCTGACCACACTGAACACTCTTGTGGTTGAATGTATATAAGAATGGGTGAATGAAAAGTGTGAATGAATATAATCTAATGGAGAGCCCACGCAGATGAGTGGAAGCTGTTATAACTGCAGATGAGGTCCAAATTTGGACTTCAGTGTCCAAAAAGAACATATTGTTGTAATGGGTGTGACAGTGGAAGGGATGACGCATGACAACAGTGAAATGTCTAATAGGTATGTTTGTATCAGAATTCCAACAGTGCATCTGACTATCCTATCAGTCAAGAAACATGTTCAAAATGGCTTTCTGAATTTATTGAACAGAAGTTCATGTTCAAGATATCCATGCCGTGCGTTTGCACATATTGTTGGCATCACCTACCATTAACCAGGCTCTGTTAAAAAAATAGCATAGGAAAAAAAAAAAAACAGAAAAAAAGTGTTCCAATGACAGAGGAACAAAGTGAAAGCTTGAAAAATTTATACACTTTAACAATATCATTTTCCAAATTTCTAGAGAGTTGAAATGCAGGAGCATTTTCCAAACACATCACAATTTAAACTTCTTATGACTACATACAAATATACATGACTGACACAGGGCATGAATGAAAAGTAGACACACTGACCTTTTGTCTTTGTAATTTTATGTTTTCCCCCCCATTTGCTTCCACTTTTCTCATTCAAAAAAAGAAGTTTCCTCATTTCCAAAAGCACAGATCAACATGTCATATATTAACTAAACATTGCAATGTTTGGGTTTTGGGTTCAGTACATTGGACAAAGTGTCTAATGTAAAACTGTTGGGCGTAAAAAAAGAAATGCAGGCAGCACCAAGCGAAACCCATTCATTTAAAACACATACATGTACAATAAGGTGATTAAAAGTCCAGATATATGGAGTGCATTCACTTGATTTCCCTCTAGTCTCTAACGCGCATTTCTTAATAGCATTCAGTATGGAAAGACACAAAAGCCCTTACGTCCTACAGATCCCACAGTTACAATGGAACAAATACTTAACTTCTCGCTTTATGAAAAGCCCACATAAGTATTAATACTTATTCATCTTTTAGCAAATCTTTAACATGAGAGTACCTACTTTAAAAGAAAAAAAAAAAGCTGAAATGTAAAAAAATCTTGATTATATATTGTCATTGAGGTAATGGTTTAAAAAGATCCAGATTTGAGGTTACACTGGCCAGCCTTAAAAATTACACAACTGTACAATATCTCCAGAAAAAAACAACCTTCTTCAAACACAGTTTAAAACCATGTGTCTATCTGTGGCGTGGGATTTCTGGTGGAAGCGCAGACCACCGCAGTTCCGGAAACGCTTCCCGCACTGGCCGCACACATACGGCTTCTCGCCCGTGTGGATACGGAAGTGGCGTGTGAGTGCACCTGAGTGTCGGAACCGTACTCCACAAACAGAACAGGAGTACGGGCGTTCTCCGGTGTGTATGCGCAAATGCGTCTTTAGGTTTTCCATGCGGTTGAAGTCCCGGCCGCATTCATTGCAGTGATATGGGCTACAACCTGGAGGAAACAGCTGCTGTTTGACGGGTCTCCCTTCACTTCCTACTTTAGCCGGGTTAGCAGCCCTCACTCTGTGTCGGTGACTGTGATGTCTGCGCAAATCGCTGGCTCGGCTAAAGGAATGGCCGCAGATTTTACACTGGTGAACCCTGGTCGGGACGTTTGTCCTCATCTGGACATCGTCGTTTTGAGGAGCAGGATGGACAAGGTGAGTTCTGGCTACGGATTGGTACAGAGCATCAAAGGAGGCTGAAAAGCCGGGATTAACACCAACAGGTGCAGCAATCATGTCTGGGGCGTCTAAAAAAAAATGAGAAAACACAATGTTGGTTTACTTATTATATTCAAATAATGTCATTATAACTTTAGTAGTCACTTAATCCAGAACACACAAACAGGGCAGCATAATACATAAAGTCCAGTGCAGTGAGAGACTGGACAAATTTGAACATTGGGGAATCCAATCTACGAGAAAGAAAGAGGATACTCTTTGGAGAATTATTTATATAAAATATATTCATATTTTTCATGTATTTAACCATCATCTAATTGGAAACATTTATAAAATTTTTACCTGATTCATTAGTTCAAGACTTTTGAATACCTGTATACCTCATTTCCAGCTTTTCCCTTATGATTTAAACTCGAATCAACAAACTACTTTAGAACGGTTAAGTGTTTAGCCATAAGCATCTATATAAAAAATGCCCCCAATGACCAAGAAATAGAAATATTATCTATTCTACGAGTTTAAGCATATCTTATCATGCTAATTAATTAATAAGGAGCAATACTTTCAGCTCACTAAAAAGAATGTAGCTAATCAATCTGATTCGATTTCTTACTAATGTCCACTGTGCCTAAACCTGCTGCTCTGATCATTTATATTCAACTTTACACCTACTAGTTTCTCAGGCCAGTGTGCATGTATTATTTTCAGGCAGTGACACTTGCAAAGTTGCCTTTTTTTCCTTTAACGTCTATGGTTTGGGTGACAATCTCTAAACATGCTCTGCAATAACACCTACCAACTACATGGTGTCCTATTGACATATTTCTCTCACAAGTTTTGAAATAATTCACACATTCAAACCCCATTAACATGGTAATGTCGTGATGTCATAGGTGTGAATGCACGCAGTATATTAATAGCAGGGATTTTCCGCCATTCGGTTGAACTGATGAAACCGGCACAGATGAGTTGCAACAGGTGACAGGTTTAGAGTATTTAGAAATGTTCTTTAATGAAAGATACAATGTAGATACCATTATGATAACATAAAATGTTTCCTAAAATAAATCTAAAGCTAGATGAGTACGTAACCTCTCGACAGAGTTGTAGGCTGATTTATCTGAAGTTTGTAATTCAGCGTACCAGTGTAGATTTATTCATTTTTAGAGACTCGAAGCACTTTTGTATGTCGCTCTGGACAAGGGAATCTGCTAAATGCCACAAATGGAAATGGAAATGTTCTTACCAAGACTACGACTGGGTCTGGCATTCGCATTCTCATTCTGATCAATTTGTGGTGCCTCCGGGTCAGGCCTCCAGTCCTCCAACAGTTTAGACTGAACCAGAGCAAGTCTGTCTGGCACAAACTCTTCATCATGCTCCGAGTTAAAGCTGCAGCTCGGCCTAATGTCATCATCATCATCTTCATCCAGATTGACCTCATCATCCCCACTGTCTTCTCCAGAAGCATCTTCCAGCGGTGGTTCCAGGTTCTCCTCTTTCTTGCAGACTGGCTGCTCAAGAGATGGTGGACTCTGGTCACAGTGTATGTCTTGGCTATGTTGCACCAGTTGTTGATTGTCTGGAATAAGGGACTCATGTGGTGGTCCTGTAAAGGCAAAATAATGAAACGCATAATTATTATAGCAATACAAACATTCAATATACTGTACATCACAACATTAAAGAATAAAAATCGACTGCAAACACTTTCTTACGGCAGAGTGAAAACTAAAGGCAAAGCATGTACAGTAACCATTCGTACTTCTGCATGCCCACCAATGGTGTGAAGATGTTTATTGGCATAATGTTGTGGCGTGAAAAGTGACTGGTATCAAGGACACGAGGCTGCATCCTCGCATGGTTATGTATAGAAGATGATTGCATTTAAAGAATATCTGATATGATACCTGTTCATGATAAAAATAAATGGCTGCATAACGTCATTTTGTATTAAATTTAGGACTGTATGATCCGGTGGTGTCAAACAATCATTGAACGGATCCATAATTAAATACTTTTTCTAAGTAAAAGGTCAAACACTGTCAAAATTTAATGAACAACACGACAGACAGGATATAGAATAAAGTGCGAAAATAAACAGTAAGCAAAAGCAGTACATTCTGCTCTCATGCACATTTCCTGAGCAAGATGCTTGGCATCTTTTCTTGGCTGTCAGTTCATTAAAGTTTGGGGTTCTGTTCTGTGGCAACTTTTATGAAAAACGGAAGGTGTGCCAGTTAGACAACCCCTGTGTGTTTGTGCTCTTGTTCATCTTTATAACAGAGATACATTTCTCATACAGATAAGTACTTCCAAACATTCAGAGCACAGGCAAAGATGGGGCATCGTTTGAGGGATGAAGCCTGGTAACTGTTCAGAGCCCAAACTTTGCCAGTTATTACTGAAATATAACAGAAATTAAAAGTCACTCTGGATAAAAGCGTCTGCTAAATGCTGTAAACGGAAATATGATATTACCTCGTGGGCTGGATATAATGGCTCTGTGGGTCGGAAGTAGCCTGGGGGCCTTGAGTTATTAAAAAAATGATCTTTGAATACTATGAATATACTGCAATTCCTTATAATATTCAAGGACAAGTTTTTTTTTTCCAATACTACTAGTGATAGTTTAAATGTATATTATGTTCACAGTACATACATATATATACATATATATATATAATTTCATCTGTATACTATTGTTCATAGTACATATATATTCATATTCATCTGTAATTATTTTCATAGTACATATATATTAATCTGTATACTACATTTATAGTACATATACATCTTTAAACTACTGTTTATAGTCTATATTATCATTCTATTTATCTATGTAAATCATGTAAAAACTGTATATCCTGCACTTGCTGTTATTGCACTCTGGTTAGACCCAAACTGCATTTCGTTGCCTTGTACTTGTACATGTGTAAGGACAATAAAGTTGAATCTAATCTAAAAATCAAAATGGTTTATTATTAGTATTATTAGTTACTCAAGTACATTTCCAAACCTATTCTCAATGTATATGTCTTTCTTTTATATGGTTTTTATTTTATTTAGGACTTTATTATTTAATATATATATTTTTGTTTGTTTGTTTGTTTAATTTTTTTTTTTTTATAGCACCAGCACGCCATGACAAATTCCTTATACATGCAACCCATGATACTTAGCAACCAGAGTGATTCTGATTTTAGAAAAACTTACTCTTCTTTCACTACATTTTTTTTTTTTTAGTATAACAGCTTGTTTTTTTTTTTTATTATATTTCAGGAGAAATTAAAAACAAGGTCGATCCTCACTGCTTCACGGTGCACGCAGAAACGGGGTTAAATGGCAACCTGGCGCGAGACCACAGCGATGCTCTCGCGAGAGTTTGGAGAAGTGATTCCCTGTGTGTCTGTAACAATGGAAAAACTCTCTTCTCACACACATCTATGATCTATAATGTGTGTGTGTATGTGTGTGTGTGTGTGTGTGTGTGTGTGTGTAGGAGCATGAAGCCCTGATTCACATCAATGATTAAAAAAATATAAATATATCATATAATAGTGTCTTTTTCAGGTTAAAAGCAGGTCTACATAAAGGAGAACTGATTCTTCTTCTCCATTACAGAAGTAATATAGATGATGTTTTATGTACTTGTAAGTGCAGTAGAAATTAAGGTCGGTTTTTGTAATGAAAACTGACCAGGTTTTGTCCAAAGCGTTGTAGCTACCTACCACCCTGGTGGTGCCCATGTCGGCCCATCGCTGGTGCTGTGCTGATTGATTAATTGATTACCTGACTTCTGATCACAGCACTGCACTGCACTGCATGCTGAGCCATGCAAGTCACGTGACCGAACGCTTCCATCCTCACGGATCTCACAGAAGCAGTCGTCCGGCCGCTCAGAGCCGCTGTCGTATCGGCACAACCGTTCCGCTTCCTGGGGTGTTGGGCTTTCTGCTGTCCCCGAGCATCGGCTTTCACACTTGGGCTTGTTTTCTTGTCGGTCGCAGAACTCGCTTTCTACCCCCCCACCACACTCATCATCACCCTCCACCTCATCCTCCTCCTCCTCCTCATCCTCGGTCTTGCTCTTCCTGCCCTTCCTCGCGGTGTCCAGCTCGACCTCGGCGGACTGCAGCCGCGTCTTGAGGTACGAGTTCTCCCGCAGCGTCTCCTGCATCTGATCGCGCACGTCCCCCAGCGCCTGACTCACCAACTTGCTCACCTCCACCACCGCGATCTCCACCGCCACTTCGAAGGCTCGGTGGATGGTGGCCGCGAGCTCGTCCTGAAAAGAAAGCGACACCTCGCCGCTCACGGCCAGCGCCGACGAGCTGCGACGCGTCTGCATCGTCCCCGAGCCGCGTCTCCAGCCACGCTAAACCCGGATACACCGCGTCACACGACTGAGCTCCCCCCAGGGGTGAGAGTGCCCTTAGTGCCTCCGATGCGCCTTGTTCCGGGATGAAAAGCAACAGACAACCACACAGCGATCGCTCATCGTGTAAATCGTGTGAAGTCTCTCTGTAACTGGTCTATAAACATACACACACACACACAAACACACACGTCGATGCGTTTCAAAATAAAAGTCACCCATGTCCTCAAGAAACAACTTATATGCCGATCAGGCATTACACTATGATCACCTGCCTAATATTGTGTTGGTCCCCCTTTTTCCTGCTAAAACAGTTCTGACCCGTCGAGCATTAACAGCAATAACTTCTTCAGCAATATGAGCTAGAGGAGCTCGTCTGTTGGATTGGACCACATGTGCATCAATGAGCCTTGACTCTGTCACTGGATTACCACTTTTCCTTCCTTGGACCACTTTTGATGGATACTGGCCACTGCAGACTGGGAACAGCCCAATAGAGATGCAGTTTTGGAGATGTTTTGACCCAGTTGTCTAGCCGTCACAACTTGGCCCTTGTCAAGCTCGATCAAATCCTTATGCTCGCCCATTGTTCTTGCTTTTAACTCATCAACTTTGAGGACAAAATGTTCACTTGCTGCCTGATATACCCACCCATTAACAGGTGTCAGAATGAGGAAATAGTGTTATTCACTTCACCAGTCATAATGTTATAATGTCATAAAGTTCAGTGTAAAACAGGCCAGCAGATTCTTTACACCCATTTTCATTCATTCACCTTCATCCAGCACAACATCAGGGTTGCACAAGCCAGTGCACTCAAATTGTGGGTCATAAGCTTGGAGAAATGGGAACGGTTTACGTTAGGATGGGCATCCTGCATAAAACATGTGCCAAATGAAATAAGCGAGTCACAAAACTAAATTCCACCTTCATCCATAAGGGTCACAATCGACCCCAATGGGCGTAAACAGGGTGCCAGGCTATTGCAAGCACTACACACACACACTCATACAAAGACTCAAATACACTTAAAAATAAGAGTTTTAGAGTTGCCAGCCCAACTACCAGCTTGTTTTTGGAGGAGCTAAAAGAAAACAGGATCAAACCAGGAGCTGGGAGTTAGCAACTGTACCCGCTGTGCCACCATGCAGCTTTAACACACTTTCTGAAATTAAACACATTCAGTCTTTCGATAAATTATGTACAGTATATCATAAATCAAGCAGGTCTCTGGCATGTTGTGTGTATTTCATCTAGAGATTAAGGTAAATCATCAGACACACACACACACACACACACACACACACACACACACTTCCTATCTAAATCAGATTGTACATAAATGACTAAAATTGATTTTGCTTTAACAGGTAAGATCCGGTTAGAGCAGAAAACATTTACGACATTTGACAGACGTCTTCATTCAGAGCGACATACAATTGATATCACTGAGCAGTTGAGGGTTAAACATCCTGCACAAAGGCCCAGCAGTGGCAGCTTGGTGGTGCTGGGATTTGAACTCATGACCTTTGGATCCACAGTCATTACTTTTACAATTGAGACAAGACATACAAATGTAACAGATTAAATGTGTATCAAAGTCAAGATAGGATTTGAACTCACAACCTTCCAATACACAGTCATTACATTTACATTTATCGCTTTTGGCAGACATCTTTTAATCAGTGTTGGGAAACTCTGTTTAAAGAAAAATAGTTAGAACTAATTTTTTATTCAGGAACCTCTGGTAAGTGAAATTCTTTAGAAGTCATTTGAGGACCACTAGTGACCCAGCTGTTCAGACACATACCAGAGAAGTGTCTGGAAGCATGTCAGATGTCCTAACCACAGACCTACCACTTCCCTAAGAGATCAATTCCCTAATTGAATTCAATTATGTTTATTAGAATATAATGTTCATTGATATGTTTCATAGATAAATCGGTGAGGCATAACACTATGACCACTGACTGGTGAGGTGAATAACTGATCATCTCTTGAACATGTTAGTGGGTGGATAAATTGGATATATTAGACAGCAATTGAACATTTTGTTCTCAAAGTTGATGTGTTAGAAGCAGAAAAAATTGGCAAGAGTAAGGATTTGAGCGAGTTGGAGAAGGGCCATGTGACCCTTCTTAATGACACCAGAGCCAGCCAGAGCAAAGAGGTTTTCCAGTTCATGGGAAAACCGGAATGTCCCTGACCACGGCTTGCCACAATCACAGAGTGTGAAGCGTCCAAGCTTTTTGCATACAGAACAGTATAGTAACAGTCAATAACCACTTCCTGAATGAATTCAGAGGTAAAATAAAGCACAGCCTGGATTAAAATAAAATCCATAACATCATATATATATATATATATATATATATATATATATATATATATATATATATATATATATGAATTTTTTGAATGAACTGGAGCTGTAAACAAACCTTATGTAAAAGTATGTACAGTTTTTAACAGACTTGATTGTGATGATTTGAGATGACATTATGCAATTACATTATTCACAAGAACCTTTATCCATTCCAGTACATAATTAATAGTCTATTCATAATGCACGGGAGCTGAATTTATTTATACTTGGAAGTATAAAATAAATGGAAGTATGAAATCGAAGTAGACTGACTGGATTCAATTCTTTCGCTTTGCCTTCGCGGCCACCGTAGACGCATAATCTAGGGAAACAGTCCAAACAGATTGCAAGTATTTTAGCAAGAATCTGTCAACCGGTACGTACTGCTTCCTGATCTTCCCTGTTTTCTTCCTTCTAATGTACTGAAACAGCACGGAACCCTTATTTCTATGCCGAATCTGTATTTCATTTTTGGGAGTCTTTCCTCCCTGTTGGCTGTAGCTGTGTTGTTATATTTAATTCAGAATCCTGCCGTAGTGCATTAACTAGCGTCGAGGTGAACCTGCTACCGGAAGTGTGGTTACAGAGTAGATGGGAGATGGAGAGAGAGATCCATATCATCCTTCTCGTTTTTTTTTTTTTTTTAAGTTTATTTTATGAAAATAAATGTGATGACATGTGCAATGTTAGGTGTGGCAACACCGCAGTGGAGAACTGATTTCCAAACTGAGATTGATCGCACACTAGCTGGTCACCTTTCCCTCTATTGTGAAGTGAGGCGTGAGATCCTTCCATGGGGTTTATGATGATCGCAGAAATGTGTATTAGTCTACTTAATTGCTAAAAACAAAATGATGCATAGCAGTCAGTATTAGAAGCTTTAACGTTGGATCAATCTTTTGTGTTAAACAACAACAACAATAAATCAAGTGATTATAATTTGCTTGTGTTTAATTGTGCTTCCTTTTTTAGTTCCTTATGGCTGGTGCAGGTGAACTGCTTCAGTCTTCACACTGACACACAGGAACAGGTAGATACAAAGCTAATCATTGACATAAACCTACAGTTTATTGCTGCTGTCCTACAGAAACTGGTGGTGAAACGCTGTGGCCCATTCTCAACCTTACATTCTTCCTCATATACGACCGGTTGGACAGAGAGCCTGCATAGTTCGAAGTCTGGCATGCGTTAAAGTGGCTCTACCAGTTCCCATTTAGAAATCTGCCGTTTCTTCTACTTTATTGATCCAGATAAAACCGATATCCGCTCTAATCTATGCAACCGAAATCCAAGAGTGCATTTCTGACAAAGCAAATTGACAAGCTTCTGTTTATCCCTCCATTGAACAGTCTTCTTTTCGTTTACCTGAGAGTCGCTAACAACCATCAGGACTCGTTTAAGGATTTTGTTGTCAGCTGATGCATTTTTTATATATGACTTCGACCACAAATCAATATTTAAGCTCCATTTGAACTGTATCGTAGTGTACCCAGCATCGATCTGAAGTCGAGCCCCCTGCCAGGGAGCAGGAGTCTCATATCGTGTGCCTGGGCCTGTTGTGTTATGAAGAAGGATGAAGCTGCGGATACACTTCGTGGTGGACCCCATGGGCTGGTCCTGCCTCAGCATGGTGCTGTTCATCTGGCTCTACAACACCATCCTCATCCCCAAGCTGGTGCTGCTGCCACACTATGCTAAAGGACATATACCTGCAGCAGTAGTTGTCTGTGAGTTGCAGTGTCTAATACAAGGTTAAAATTAGAATCTGATGATACTCTCTGTAATATGATCCTAGACAATGGTTTAAAGATTCAGATGTATGACCAAATTGGTAGAACTGTACTTCTTCTTATACAGCTATGTTTTCTAGTTTTTTTGTTTTTGTCATACACTGTAGGGAATTTAACTTTGAGTGTAAAAGAGGAACATGAAATGAACATTTTACTGATTTTTTTTAAATCTATGGAATATATTTACATCTATAAAAACGGTGGCTCTGACTGACATCATTGCTTCAATATTGCTTGTTTTTTCTCCCATAGACAGCTCACTGGTCTTCCTGTTGGTTTGTCTTTCTTTTTTTTTTTTTTTTTTAATTACTAGCAATGGAGTTTTTACATTTGAAATCCAGGACTCAATCCAAGACATTCAGATCTTTTAATTGTTTAAATAATTACTCCAAGAGGGCACATCTGGACAATAGTAAACACTTGGTGGTCATGTGTTCCAATATTTTTGATCACTTGAGAAATGGGTGGGAATAGAACCTTCAAAGCATCTTTGGAACATGACCCAAATATCCTCGAGGTATAGCGAAAAAAAAAAAAAATAGAAACTGATATTTATTACCCGTAGATGTAACCAAATATTGATTAATGCTGTTTTCTGTTTGTTTCAGGCTTTTTTGCCTTCTATAATTGAGATTCGTACTTGAAGGGGTTAATTCTGTAATAGTTGCTTAGCTAGTATTAAAATTTCATTGAATATTTTTCCAAGTTAATCCATTTCATTTAGACTGTCCTGCTTCCAATCTGCTGCGATGTTTAAGTTCACTTTAAAACTCTATCTGCTCCAGGTGGTAGTTACATCATTAATAAAGAGGAAGTGAGTTAGTTCCACTGACGTTCCTGTGACCACATTTGGTCGCTATTGTGCTTTCCGCTATTTTTACATCATGTTGGTGCATCGTCTGTTCATCTCTCTCTTTAGAGTCAACTGGTTTTTGTATGTTCAATAAGCTGGACCTGTCTGTTCTTGAGGCTTGCTGCTAATTTGCATGCATGCACTTTTCAACCAACAGATTTTTCTTGATCACTATTCCTGTTGTTTGGTCAATATACTGTTTTACAGGAATTGACACTTTTTTGGTCCTCACCTGATCAACCAATTGTCCAGTTGCTTAAGGTCCGAACCTTGAGAAAGGCTTTTGACTCAAATTACTGCTGACAGCATGCATTTTAATGATAATAGACAAGAGATGAATCCAATAACCTCCCACAAATTGGTGTAAAAGCCTCTGTTCTAGAAAAAACCTACATATAATTTGTCATACCTTTTAAACCTCAGTCATTTTTCATCTCAAATCCGGTTTAAAATGTTTCAATATGCATAGCTCAAAAAAACATTTATTTTTAATTGACACAGTGAGATGCAAGACAAGGATCACACACCTTTTGTTTTGTCTAGCCATTTCAAGGACGCAAAATAAGAGATAGTATCTCGGATGTTCTCAGATCTCCATCAGACAGGTTTTTCAGGCTGGTTTTGGTTTACTATGCAATGCCCCCACACTACACAGTAGTTAAAGCACATGTGTGATCTCCTGAAAGGTGAGGGAACTGCAGAGATGCTTTTCCTGATTTTTCACACCTGATGAGTTTGAACTGGTGCGTTTAACAATAAACTGTGCAGCATTGGAACTTCTTGAAGAAGTCTGCTTTTAAGATTGGTGTATATACATCGAAAGTTTTCCATAGTAATCAAAAGTAATTTTTCTCTGTGTGTTTGATCCAAGGTTACTACCTGGCATCACTCTTGTGTGTGACAGCATTAATAAGGGCTTCCACAGCAGACCCAGGACGACTCGCTCAAGACCCCAAAATCCCCTTAGCAGGTAATTAACTAATTAATGGTACCTCATGTTGAACAAATTACACAGATTTTTTTTTTTTTTTTTTTTTTATTACCTGCATTTGCTCACCAGTTTTAAATATTCTAAGCCAAATGAATGTATCTTAATGAGTATATCATCATAGACATTTTTATTAACATACATGGCTTTTTTTTAGTACATGAAATTTTTTTAACCGTTTCTAAGTACATGAAACGTTGTTTTATTGACAAATAACAAAACTTTGAACCTTGAGATGTTGTGGATGTCTAATAGACATGGTTTCTCTTATTGTTTAAATTTTTTGCACTCATTACCTCAGAGACCTCTTTTTCTCTCTCTTTTATAAAATAAAATTTCTTATCTACAAAGACCACTGTCCTGAAGACTTGGCTGTGCTGGAAAGCTATAAGCCATTTACTATTTGCCTTAGGTTATATAACATTTTTCTGTGAATAAGATGCAGAATTGATTATTGCATGTGAATGTGCATATTATTGCACTATTTTTTTTTCTTTTAAAGCAGTTGGTGAAGCTCATTCACAACAGTACTGAAAAGTTCTTTTGAGAACAGACCTATATTATAACTAAAAATGTTTTAGTAAAAGTGTATATATTCCAAACATTTTTTTTTTTTGTAAGCACACTATTGCAGCCAAATATTGCCATTAAATTTGGATCAGTTAAGGTTTTTTCACTTAAATGAACTCAAAGAACAACTTAATCATGCTATTGTAATTAACCTTTTTTTCCCCTAAAACTCATTGAAAATAAAACGACTCGTACCACAAGTTCAAACATTTTAGACGCATATTATACAGTTGACATTAAGCATAATTTGTAGCTTTTTTTATTCACAGTATATAAATATATTTTAAATATAAGAAGAAATATGGCTAGATTTTCTTTTGACTTTTTTATTTTTGACTTTTGATTTTTTTCATGTGCACCAGCAGAGGACGCTGCTGTTCTGGTTTTTAACTTCTATAAAGTCTTTCCCAGTTGGCATGACACATTGACCAGTTTAGTGACATAAAGACCATTTTTACTTTTAACTTGCTCTCTGTGGCTCACATTTGTTATAGATCTCACAATGTCTTGGGGAAACTTTGGCACTTGAAAGCCCTGCACACTGGTCAACTATAACGATTATTTTGATAATTGATTGTTCGGACAATTATTTTTTTCTATTTTCTAAAACGGAAAAAAAGCCTCATATTGAGTTTTAAATTTTAAAACTTATAGTATCTGTTTGTGCATGGGGGATTTTTTCTTTGAACAGATTGCCTCATGCTGGGTTGTTTCTTTCTGTAAAAAAAACAAAAACAAATAACAAAAACAAAACCAAAAAAAAAAAAGAAGCATTTGAGCATGAAATGTAAAGCAAATGCAATTTTTTGTAAATCAACATTAGTATTGTTATATAAAATATTATACAACATTGTTTTGACAATTTTTGTAAAAAATAAATAAATAAATACACATTTTGTTCAATTGTGAAGATACAAGCATCTAAAATATAATTAGTTTTGTATAATAATTGAATAATATATGCATAAATTAAATCACGTTTGAAAACAGATAAGTTACTGTTGTGGAAGACAAATGCTTTATTCTTGTGATTCATTTTAGAACGTGAACACTGGGAGTTGTGCAATAAATGCAACCTTATGAGGCCAAAGAGGTCACACCACTGCAGCCGATGTGGACACTGTGTGCGCCGCATGGACCACCATTGTCCCTGGTAAGAACACGTCTCCCAGAGACGTCTTCATTGTCTGTTGATTGTGAGTTGCATAAAACACACATGGTCTTGATTTTGCAAGTGATGGTAAATTATCTACGGGAGAAATCCAAGCTCGGATTTTTTGAGAGGCTTTTGTTTTATAGAAATGTATGTGTCTGCTTTTCAACGCTATTATTTAGGCCGTATTAGTAATTAGTGAGTCAGATGTTAAATTGCACTATATAGACAAAGGTCTGTGGACACTTGACCCTTCAGATTAGTATTTGCTTTTTGAACATCCCATTCCACATGAGCGCCCATTTGATGTTATAATAACCTCCACGCTTCTGGGGAGATGTTCCACTAGATTTTGGAGTATGTTCGTGAGATTTCTGCTCATTCAGACACAAGGATGTTGGTAAAGTCAGGTACTGATGTATTGTGAGGAGGCCTGGAGTGCAGTCAGCATTCCAATTCTTCCCAGAGGTGTTGATGTCAGCGCTCTATAGAAGGCCACTCAAGATCTTTGCCTCTGACTCATGTAAACTATATCTCCATGGAGCTCACCTTTGCGCACAGGGGCATTGTTAATGCTGGAACAGGTTTGGCCCCCTAGTTCAAGTGAAGGAAAAATGTATTGCTGCAACACACAATGGCATCCTATACAATTGTCTACCTGCAGCTTTGTGGTAGCAGTTTGTGGAAGAACCACATATGGCTGGAAAAGTCCAAATACTTTTGTCCATATAGTGTAGATGGAATGAAGCTTTGCAGTTGCACATATCAGATGATCGAGATTTCGGATTCGGGAACAAGAGCTTTGTGAATTTAATGTTCAGTACTAACAGTTAATATTTAATCAATGAATGTAGTTTTGTTTTTGGCTGTTAGGATTGTTAATCTTTCTATAGCACTTTAATTAAAGCTGGGATGGAGTAGACTAAAGAAGAAAACTCTTTAAGATTCAACGCCCCGTTGTAACTGTTGAATTAATTTTTTTATTGTTTATTGTTATTTTCTCTGCTTTCCAGGCACAACATATTTCCTTTTCAAATTGTACTATTCAATTTGGCATTATTCACAGGTTTACTTGTGTGTTGAATCTTTTTACTTATCGCTTACTAACCATTGGACCTACCAACTTCTTATAGACATTATAAAACCCTAGTGTCATAGCCCCCCCTAGTGTCATAGCCCCTCATTTCGAGTATGTTTAAAAGCATGTTTGCAAAATCTGATTGCTGAGTACGATTTTCACTGAGAACATAAAATCATGTTTCTTAAACATCGACATCTTTGCTTAAGAAAAAGTCTACAAGAGGACCAGCAGATTTTCTTCTAATGCCTTTATAATATAGCCTGATGTTACTTTGCCAACGAATCAGTAACTTTAACAACCTGAGTAAACATGAAAACTGATGCAGCATGTAAGACATATATATAAAAAAAAAAAAAAAGTCTTCAAAAAAGTTGTCCTATGAATTTGACCCTTTGCCCTAGACTGAGTATGTTACCCTAAAAGACCTCAGACTTTTTACAGGCTTGTGTTCCTGGCAGAATCTCTCTGTGTGTGTGTGTGTGTGTGTGTGTGTGTGTGTGTGTGTGTGTGTGT
>JAAIIK010000058.1:962541-981580 GCA_014706435.1 Silurus glanis | reverse complement strand
TGTGTGTGTGTGTGTGTGTGTGTGTGTGTGTGTGTGTGTGTGTGTGTGTGTGTGTGTGTGTAAAGTTAATAAGGCTTCTATAGAAAGGTAAAATGAAGGGAAAGGACATATCAGATGACCAGGGGAGCGTGTGACTGCTAGCCCAAAGCAGAGTGGTACAGTATGACTGAAGAAGGCCTCAGTCTGTCTGGACTCAGCAAATCGTGACTTGCTGTCATCGCCTGTAATGGTCCAGAGAGAGGAAGGGCGGAAAAAAGTGGCCATATCTTTTTACAACTATTTGAATTAAGCTTCGACTTGGCTTCTCCATCCAAAGCTTTCTTTTTTTTTTTTTTTTCCCCTTTCCCCTCTTTCCTTTTTTTTTTCCATTTCCATTCTATTTAATGCTTTTACTGTGTATTAACCTCTTCTTTAGAATTAAGTATTTATTCTCCTGAATTTTCACTCATTTAGATTTTTTAATGTTTTGTGTGTGAAAATATAATTGAGCACTTTGTACCTGTTATCTGTGTTGCAGGATTAATAACTGTGTTGGGGAAGATAACCACTGGCTCTTTCTTCAGCTGTGTTTCTACACTCAGATCCTGAGTCTCTACACTCTTGTACTGGACTTCTGCCAGTACTACTACTTTCAGCCTCTAGACTTTGTGGACAAGGTGGGAGCAGGCAACACTTGTGTGTCTTGAATTAAAGATCAAATTTCATTTAGTTAAAAAAAAAAAAAGTGTTTACTTAGCTAAACGTTTTATAATTTCTAGCCTCAGATATGATTAAAAACCACAACCTCTCAGAAAGGAATATATGGTAAATCATTAGGGTGAGTTTTTTACACGATTTTGACTATCTGAATTAACTATCTGTTATAAAGAGTAGTTTTCTGTATAATGTTTATTGCATCGTGCGTTTCTTTGTTTTCGATTATTTGCCATCTAATGAAATTAAATAAAAAAATAAAAACAAAAAGATCAATTTTAAATCCCCCGAAAAATAGATCTCCGAGTCAAACATAATAAACAGGTTCCTTCCACATCACAATCCAGAATAATCCTCAAAGTTTGGGAATTCAAAGGATGTGATGTTTTTACACAGGACTAAATACACTATATACTTGCCACTACAGTAATCCGGATTTCCGCCTATCGCAGGGGGGGGTCTGGAACGTAATCCCAGCGATAGGTGAAAATCCTTGAAGTGGCAACCTAATATGTATACAGTACAGTATACAGAATACCTGTATATCTTAAGGCTTTATAAACTGTCCTGACACTCTTATAAACCTTTCCTCTGCTCTTAAACACTTTCAATATTCTTAAACCTACTTAATGCTAACATAAAAAATTCTATATGGGTACTCAGCAGTAAAGACACAACATGAATGATGAAGATGAAGATGAATAAAGTGTGAAGTACTAATGATAATTAAGGTGATGACGATGAAAAGATTGTACTGCATACCCAAAAAGAGAATTTCAGCTCTTCCGCAAGCTTATTTTTTAGGCTAGAAAAAGCTTATTTTACCGCAAAAATAATTAAAATAACTCTTAACAATACTATTTATATACCGCGAAACAAATTTTGATATATTCCATGTAAAAACCCGCGTTACAGTGAGCCCGCGAAAGCTGGACCGCGATGTGCCGAGGGATTACTGTATATACCATACGGGACCAGCTGGTCAAGTGTGTACACTTATGCTGTCAATGGCAATTATAATTCAATATGTTTTGGGGTTCAGCATGCCTGTCTGACTTATAAACTTATTCTTGATGCATCTTGATGTTTCTTGTTATGCATGATTTTGTTTCATATATATATATATATATATATATATATATATATATATGTATATATTTATGTGCATAGTCACTTTTTTCTTCTAATACAATTTTTATAATTGTCACAATGCAAATAGGCTTCTTATACAATAGCTTCCAAAACAGAAGGGTCCTATCTTCCCTTTTATGCATACAAGAGCACATATCCTCCTGATTCGCTGGTTTTACTGTGATTTGATTGGATAATGAGGGGAGAGAGAGTGTCATTCATTCCAACCAAAGAGCATGGCAAACTTTACTCCAGGTGGCAGACGGCTGTTGCATCCTCTGGATTTTAGCTCACGGTCTCTGGATGATCATAAACATACAGTTTATATTATTCCATGAATATAGAGTTTACGCATAGAGCTGCAGTCACATTACACTTTTTATGCAATGCATGTATACTGTAAAACACTCTCAGGTAGACGAAGTTTTACAAATACTGTTTATAGTGGTGTTGCAGCGTTCTGTTGTATACAAAACAGTATAAAATAAATGCTGCCCGGTTTGAAGAGTTGCAGCTACGAACAGATTATGTATTTTAACAATGTCATAACAGGTTACTGCCCATTTTTGCACCAGGTATCCAGAAAAAAAACAACGTGCATGCTGAGATCCTAGAATGACTGTGGCTTTTTGCTGCATTTTCACAGCATTTGTACAGGAAATTGTCTAACTGACACTTTGCCTTGTATAAGTGGAAGAGGTTAAGTCTGAAAAGCTTGACCTGTATATAAATACTGTAGCATCTTAAAAATACTATGTAAACGATAGTGTCTGGAATAAGATAATGTCATTCCTGTCCTCGGTGGACACTTCTGCTTTAACACTTAATTCAATTAATTTTCACACTTTCTCACCCAGATTAATCAATGCATTCACAATGACAGCTGAAACAACTGAGCCATCTCCTTGGCAGCAGTTACTGGCCTGTATCTCATTTCCTGTTTTTGTTTTGCCACATTGTTAGTAGGTAAACGAACCCAGCTGAGAAGTATGAGGCGGGGTGTATACACACAGAAGGGCCTGTGCCGGAGAGATAGAAGCGTTATCTCTGGGAACGCTCGACTTTATTTCGGTGGTGTGTGGAACATGCTGAATTGGGATGCATGTTTGGTGTGATACAGGCACAGAGAGCCTTAAGCCAGACGAATGAACATGAAGCATTGAATCACTGTTTGAAACAACAGCTGCTCTTAATGAGCCCCGTGGAAACGCCATTTCTGTTTAAGTGTATGTGTGTGAATTGACGTGTTGGAACAGAAATTGGGGACGGTTGCATGCGTGTGATATTTTCTTCGTGCTGATACATTCTCTTTCTTTGTACCGCAGGAGTTATTTACGGCGCGTCACGAGTTGGCCCTCTTGCGCGCGTCCTGCTTCATGGGATTGATTATGTTTGGCGGAATGGGCAGCCTCTTCCACTCACAGATCACAGGAATCCTTTCTGTGAGTTAGTCTTGAAATTTACTTTTTTTTTTTTATTTTTTTTTTTAAATCCCCTTACAAATGTTCACTATATGAATGGCATGTGAATTTATTCATTGGATCATTTGATCATCTTCAGAGAGCATGTTATCCTGGTTAAAGTTGAGAACTCTGGAACACTGTGCAGGGGGCAGGATCACACTCTTTTCCACCTTCACTGCCACTAGTTTCCAGACCTACACACATCCTAATGACTTTGGTGGCCTTTGTGCAAATTCTCAGGGCTCAAAATTGTTGGCTTGGACAGAACTTGATAGAAAACGTGCTTCAAATCTGTGCTTCCTCAATTGATTAAAACCTGTGAGGGGCAGATTTCTAATCACATCTGACTCTGATCCTTTGATTGATAACTTCATGTGAGAAAAGAGGATTAGGGTGTGACCTGGCTAAATTCAGGGGAGGGAGGGGGTGTGGGGCATGTTCTTTTACAAAGCGCACTCTTTAACACCAGCTTCTTTCTTTTTCTTTTACTCTGGTACTTGCAGAAATCACATCGGCATGTCATCATACAACAATTACAAATATAAATTCCGATGATGGAGATTCCTGTTTTGAGAAAAGGAGAACTGTTCAGTTTTTACAAGAAAAAAAATGATGCAAAATTGTATGTCAGTTCTCCGTTATGCATGCTTTTGAGTTTCGATATGTGTTTTGGGTATAGCGTGCAAGAAATAAAAAAAAAAAAAATACACTGAAATTGTATGAAATTGATCTGAGTCAGCAGCTTCTATATTACCTTTTGATTTCTCTGAGAGAAACAACAAAAAAAAACATGCCTGGCAAAATCCTCTTTATGGAATTAAGTGCCTTCGAATTATGCGATTCGTCCTTTTCAAAGCGGGCGTTTGCCCTTACGATGGCGTTACAATTAAAAAGGATCCGGACAATTAAGCAGCGAAGGATCTGTGCCTAAAGCTTCACTTGCTTCATGAAGCAAAATTCCCAAAACACATTTAATATGTGCCTTTTTTTTCATTACTGATATGTCATTTGTTTTATTTCGGGAACACTACAGGTTCGGCATTTCTAATGCCACACCTTTAACCAACCATATTACACGCCTCACAGAACATTGCTGTAGATCTGTGGCCCCCAATGGATTAAGAAAGAAACTTGATGAGATACAAGCAGGGCCTCCAAGCAAAGTAGCTGTTTAACACCGTTATTATCACGTTAACACGTCAAATAGTTTCCTACGTCGCTGGATATCCTTGAGTACACTTCTTGGCACATTCACAGATGAGCGGTCTTGAGCTAGATTGGGATTTTACAATGTAGTCAGTGCTTTCTTACAGAGGCATGCTACAACAAATAACTTCTCCTGAAGAGGAAGATGCCAACCACAAATTCAATCCCCAAAAATCAACCCTCTGTCCCCATCATTGTCTTTTAAAGACTATTATTAGACTTGGATGGCCATATGATATGCTAGTAGTTGCTTGTGTCAGTGATTACACTTTTGACTGCTGATCAGTGGTAAGATATTCTCATGCATCCGTACAGAGGTCGGCATTGAATAGGATTTATTAGCATTGATATCTACACCCTGGACTTAGCCCAGTTCTTTAGGCATCATGGAAGATGAATTATGTTTTTTTTTTTTTTTTTTCTTTTCTTTTCTCAAGAACTGGTGTTTGTCACAGTATTAAAGGTTATTTGTGTGTTTTTGATTATTAATGCACATGAATCAGTGTGAATTATAATTTTTTGTTCTGGATTAGCCATCAGTCACACGTCACCCCTCCGTAAATAGGTCCCTCAGTGGTAGAGCTAGGCTCACCTCATTAACATAATCGGCTGCAGTGTCTCTTTTTTGTCCCTTATTCGGGTCGTCTCGCCCCCTCACCTGGTGTGCAGGGGGTGAGTTTTGTAGGCTGACGCATGCGGCGTATTGTCCACATGCAGATGCCCCTCTTGGCCCTGCCAACTTGGCAAGGTGAAGAGGGCACCAGGGGCTTCTCAGTGCTGACAGCTTCACTGTCTCTCTTTTGTCTTTGTGCACGCTGTAGAGTCTTTCATTCCAAGCGTGGGAACGATGAGAAAGAGGTCTGCTAAACGTGCATCTAGTCATCGAAAGTTCTACAAGTCAATGTTTCGTCATATGTGCTCTCTTTCATGTGTGTGAGGAATGAAATGGTTGTACATGTATTTAGACCATCTTCCTTCCTTCTTTGTTGCAGGATACAACCACTATAGAGAAAATGTCTCACTCCTTAGAAGGGATGTAAGTGTTCCTGTTCTGAATGATATTTGAAGGCCAGGATTATTCGAATGAGAAATACTTATCATTATTTTATTATACGAAATAAGATGATTTTGAAACTGTAAGACGCTTTAAGATATTCCTCTCTAATGAAGTGCATTTATGCCTGGCTCGCAGCAGTGCTCATCGGTCGTGGCAGCAGTCCTTGGCCGAGGTGTTTGGCACGCGCTGGAAGCTCCTGTGGTTCCTGCCGTTCCGAAGCAGACGGCCACTGTACCCGAATTCCTCCTCCCACTTGAGCGTGTAGCAAAGCAGAAGCTGGTGTTGAGGACATGAACCTTCTACTGTACACTAATTTCTCTTCTCCAGTCTGTCGCTTCACTGTGGCCTAGTACTTCCGAGGTACCAACACTGCAGTCTTCTTCAGGTTTTGCTTTGTTAATGAACTTGACCACACTGGATACGATTTCTCTTATTCCACAGCCAAGATCTTGTCCCAGGGTGTGTGCTGTTATTATTCTTTTTTTTGTTCCATGTCTATTATGTTTTGTTCCGAAAGCTTTGTAAACGACTTTGTATTTACGATGTTAGGGACCATCAGGGTACAACTAAATTAAAGGGGTTTGTCGTTTCCAGGGTAACACTCAGTGACTCAGTGATTGGCAGGGTGCAGCTTAGTCTGAGAGGTTTTATCTCTGGATTATTAGGGTGGGTGGCTGATGGCTCTAGAGGTGAGCCATGACCTCTGGCAAGAGCTGAAGACAACCTCAACACAAACTCTGCTCACAAACGCTTAGCCAAGCATCATGTACCACAACACTAGATCCTCAACTTGAATACTGATCAGGTTTTGTGCAACGATGCATTCCGTTCAATCACAGTTTTGCCTCTTGCTCTTAATTTTATTACATGATTTGTGCCTTTTACAATAATAATTTCATACGTATATTCTGCCAAATGATTTAAAATGCCGCGTGCGAATTAATTATCCTAATAATTTTTAAACAATGTTAAGCTTATAAGGTTTTTTCCATATGACCCAAGCTGACCAAAAATAGACTAATCTTTATTATTAATACTATAATTCTTTTAAAAAAAAACAACACTACTGATAATACTGATAAATACACACGATTCACCTAAGATTTTAAGATGGGAATGTTTGTACTAGAATGATTTGTATGTGTTGTAGTGTCATATGTCAAGTGCCTCCTTGGATGTTTTATTTCACTGTGAGTCTCCATTATTTGTATTTGTTTTGTTTCGTCAGGAAAGGTTGGGATGGAAAATATGTACACTTTTATTATTTTGTGTAATCAAATGCAATCAAGTCCAAATTTATTGGCAACCTTCAAAAAATAGGCAAACAGAAATATATATATAAAAAATGGGCAAACAAATCTTAGATGTACACTCCTGGAAAAATGACACCTTTTCTCCAAGGGCATTCACATATGCATTCGCATGCATGTAAAGAATATCCAAAATAAATGCAAACAAGGGAGCTATTTCCTGTTTCCCTGGAAAAGAAAATATTTAGGGAAATCAAGGAACTTTTAACACACGGACACATCATGCTGTTAGGTATTATATATGGAATATTGCAGATCAGCATAATCCAGGCCAACAGTAATTTGAGTAAATGTACCAAACCCTACAGCATGTATATTAGAAAAAAGGTGTTTGATTTTGTATTTTGTGGTTGATAGATCAGGGGGCGCTGTGAGGATTAATAGCATTATGCATTCCAGAAAGTTCAGAAGTTGGCCGCCAAAATATCTTTCAAATACCTAATGAAAAATATATAACAAAATCAACACGGAAAAACAATCATATCAATTGAATAGGACGTCTGCTTCTGCCAGTGTACAAATAATGAACGAGTTTGAAATGTCCAGCATCCTTCTACATGTGTCTCTAACCTTAGAAACATTACAGGAGATCTCTACAGGGGAGATTCACCATATTTGATATTATTCTGCATAATGGGTGCCAATATTTATGGAGTCGATTGGATGAATTAAAATGGGCCTTTAAAATGTTTTCTGGCCAATCCACTATAATATCTCTTGTTTTTCAGCACTAGTTTCATTTGCCTTGAATATGGCCTGTTCTGGTAATTGTTTGGTGCAAAATGTGATTTATTTTGTATTTTTTGGGGGTTTTTACTATAATCTGATTATTCTGATTGATTATTGCAAAATTGATGTCATTATATATGGTCTGTTCGAAAGCACTCCATTATAAGATGTTCTCACTTTTTAATGTCTTTTTTTTTAATACCTTATGTCAGATTGAATGTCTTATTTTATTTGAATATCATTGGAAAACGTAAAGCACAGTCTTGATGATAATCAGAACTAAAATGCGCATACATCTATATCTACACGTGTTTAAAATAGACCAACAACTTGGCTATCTCCAGAAAAGTACAGCATGACACTTTAAACAGCCGGTCTGAGAGACTCGAAATGGGGAGTCAGGTCGCATACTGTATATTTACTGCAATATTCCAGTGGATTATGGAAAGCCAGATCTACAGTCCCCAAGGTTACAATTGAGAATTGCAGTTCTACTGCGCTTATTGTACGTCTCTCGATGTCTTGTGTGGGGATTTTGACTCGCTTATTTTGTTTACATCGGATTTTTTTTTATGTATATGCAGAAATAAGGGATTGTGTGACTTTAAATTAGTAAGAATGATTTGTGTACTGCTTGTTTACCTCATATTTCTAGGATGAATATTTATTGATATACTTGCCTCCTTTATGAATAATGAAAAATACAGTTTAGCCAGTGTGTTGTAAGAAAAACCCCCAAAAAGTCAGTTTCCAAAATGCTGACTGAGCACTGATCTTTTTTTTTTATTATTTGGTTCTAATGCACTGCACTACTTTACCATTTATCAGACATTTTCTGTTATGTTTACAATAACATTTCTCAATATCATAACATAATACTGAGGGGTTGTTTCTGTGTTTAATCATGTAAGTATTTAGAAGTAGTCAGTTTGTCTGAATTGCTTTAAAATCTTTTCCCGCTCTGGACTAACGTAAAGCATTTACTCCATCAACATGGGGATTATGCTATTTGAGTCAATAAAATAGAGGTGTGCATCCAGCAAAAAAAAATCACAGGGGTCAGATATGGTCACTGTTTTAAAAAAAAAAAGAAAAAAAAAATAGGTATGGTCAGCTTCACTCTGTTTTAGATTACGCGTTGTTGTGTATATTTTGTGAAATATACACTAGTTTTTTGAGAAATGTCCACGAGCGAGAATGACCAAAAACAGTTCCATGCACACTTCTAAACTAAAGAGAGCCACACTGTGGTTCAGTCAGTTTAACATCATCATGGCATGTCTGTAATAGTTGTACATTTCCATCTTTATTCTCATTATATTGTATAAAATAAGTAAAGTATTTAGTCGTTGACAAGCAGTTAAACTCAGCTTAAATTCACTCAAAGTGCTCAAACCTCTTTTCCTAGAAAGCAATAAGACCTGCTTAAACCTGCGCTGTGCTATAGAATAAATATATATATATATATTTGAATATATACATACTGCATACTTCTACACACATGCTGACATTCTTATCAAGAGAGTTGGCCATGTGCACGCAGTTCTCTCTGTGCTATTTTGGTTTACGTCTACTGTTTGCTATCAGTAGAAACTGCATACTAGAATTGTGAGCTCCTAATGCAGGTCTAAGACATAATCACACTTGGGCCCTCTGGCATCTATTCTTTTAATGTGGATCAATTGTGTGTGAATCGAATTCATTTACCCTGATTCTCTGTTTGAGATGATTCAGTATATATTATGTGAATTTTTATTTTCTTTTATTTTTTTAGGGTTTTTTTAATAAATAGTGCTTTGACAACTGGAATTTCGACTCATGTGTTTTTGTGTTCGCTGTATGTGCACAGCTTGTTTGTTCGGTTCAAACGTGTTCTGAATGTTTCACGACGTTCTTATTATCCGGTACCGTCATCTGCCTTGCGCCGTCTTCCTGGATCTTGCTGTCGTTCCAGAATAGAGGTGCAAAGGTCCTTTCTCCATTTGTTTCTCTTTAATAGAGTTTCCCCATGACCTCAAAGCAGACCATCTGTGAGGGAATCTCAGCCGTCAATCACTAGCATGCAGGTTATTTTTCTAATCTTAGACAAATAAACCTCAGCTCTTTGCTCCAGGCTGAGGCTCCCTATATTCCCATCTGTGTTACACTGAGAAACTACACCATCCTCTAGGCTTCCTTTCTGCCTCTCTGCTCTCTCTCTTGTGCTCATTCACTTATCCCATCTGCTATCTGGTCATAAAGGGTGTTTTTTTTTCCCCCTGGTGCCCCCGCAGCTAATTCACTATCCGCATCAATTAACTACAGTTACAGTGATTCATTAACCGTTTTCCTGAAATAAATGAATAAAGAATCTATCAAGAAATAATCTCTGGTGTGTCTGCATTCTTCACCTGATTGGTCACATGAATCAGTGTTCAGATGAGTGTTTATTAGCAAAACAAACCCGATCAATGACATTAAATGGCACAACAGTTCCTGGTTCTAGCATTTTCTAAAATATGTGTGTACATCTGTTACGAGGAGCAGTGCAAAATAAAAAAAAATAATAAATAATCAGGCTTGCTCTCATATGGGCTGGAAAGCAGAACGCTTTTCATAGCGGCCAACGCAAGCATGGTAAAACATCGTTTTTTGTATCTGGTCCAGGGTTCCTTAGGTGGGCTCTGGATCCTCTGACACTCTGACTCGGATAAAGTGAAAATGAATTAATCGTTTTCCCCCACAATGTATAAAGCAGCCTATAAAAAACCAAGCCCGTTTCAAGGCCAAAAGATGCACCCAATGAATTGGAAGCTTTTGTACTTTAGTCTTCTATAGTTTGAATCTTTTGTCTAATAAGCTTATTTATTAAAAAAAAAAAAAAAAGTATACTGTCACTGTTTTTGCATCTCCTTTGATATAATTAGCGTATTTTTGATCAGAATGCTTTTCAAAATACTCCTCGATCACTCTGCTAAAAACAGGCATAGAGGTGCACTGCGTGTTCTACTGTGCCATGCGTATGATAAAATGCATACATTGTGGCATGTGATTCTATGAAGCCATGAGAATAATACGAATTTTCTTTATTTGTCCGTAATTCTGGCTTGATTCCAACCTAAGCATAAGTCACACATCTGTGATTTCCTAGTGTTTACATGCACTCAATATGCACAGCCATGCATTGTTTCCTGCACTCGAGAAATGTTAAAGCATTCCCAATTGGATTTCAAATTGTTTGATTTTGGTAATTTATGCCAGATGTAACCTTTTATTTGGACGTGTGAGGATTTGGCGTGGAGTGTTTTTGGGGAGTGTTGTGTCTCTCTGTGACTCTGGCCCGATGCCCCATGCCTGGTCTGTCTGGCTCTCTCAGGCTTATGCCCTGCTGTTTGCCACCGTCTCTCTGGTGATGGGCACCGTGCCACACATGGCTGATGTGACAGTTAAGTGCTGCTTTGAGTTGCCAGTTGGAGTCCCTGGCATCTCCAATGCCCTGATGCCTTATATCTGTTTAATCAGTCCTCGGAAAGCACACGAGGCCCATTGGTATGTCCCCAGGACCGTAAACATGTAGGCCATGACCATGGCTTTGGCTTTTGGCACCTGCTTTGTGAACCTGTGTGGAGTTCTGTGTGACTCGTCTTATTGTCTTCCTTGAAGTCTCAGTGAAAAACATTGCTAACAGTATTGTCAGTATGTCAGTAGCTTAGATTTTTGTTTAGTCATGACATCGTAGAAGTACTTTGATATTAGAAACTTGCACCCTTCATTCCTTTTGTCCTTTGCAGAATATCAGGTTACACACATAGCACATAAAATGTAAATCACTTCATGAACCAGCAGTGCCCTGTGTATGTAGAACAAGAGTTCTTTCTGAGCAACTTTTGCCCTTTGTTTTGGAAGCAAGCAATGTAGAACAGCTGTAGAGCCAGCTGTGCATAATATCTATGAGGCGAGTAGGAATTTTTCTTCCTCCAGCTGAACAGTTGCTGTTCCTGTTTCCAGCTCCAGAAAAAAACTAACACACTTCAAATTATCCAGTACAAGTAACCGCTATTTACAAATTTGCTAAAAGCCTGCCAGCTGCTAGTGAAGGTGTTTCAAACTGGAGCCAGATACTGCATGGCTTTTCTTACTCAGCCCATTGTTATACAGGAAGTTCTGCTACCTGAGTCCTGAACTAGATGACTTCTGGTCTAAACTGCTCTCTGAGGACCACCTGAGAGCCGGGGACTGAGAATCAAGTTGCCTGGCTTTAATCCTGCGAAGAATGTGCCTGTGATTCCTTCAGTAGTAGGGCTGAGTGAAACAAAAAAAAAATATATATGAATAGATTATATAGCTCTCTAATAGACAGACATGTGAGATAGATGTTTGGCCAATCTTATGAAACATGTAAAACACTGTTTATGTGCTCTGAATATGCTTTTTGATGCAAGGGCATTTCAGTATCTTTTATTAATCGACAAAATTTTGGTAGCAGTGAAGTATGACACGTTTTCACATCGCCGGATCTAAATGGCTTCAAGTGATGGACATTTTGATAAGTGAAAGTGCTCTACGACTGAAGCCATCCCTTTGTCGGTCGAGCAGAAAGGGGAGACTTCGGGGAGGATAAACTTTGCTTAGATGAGAGGAAAGGCAAGCCTTTTATCTTGGGCAGGCACTGTATTCTACACAATGTCTCTCCAGTACAGCCTAACAAAGAGCTCCTTATGTACTTCCTCTGGGCTGGCAGGCCTAATACCGCAGTTCTGGGGATGGTTGCGAGGAGACGTCTTTTAGATACTGAGCTTTGGATGGTGTGGTGGATAAAGAACAATTCATTGGTTGGGTAAAGTGTGTGTGTGCATGTGTATGTTCGTTGTGCCCCGCTGAAAGGTGGTGGCTAAACCTAAAAAGAACTCGCTATACTGTGAAACTTATCTCTGCCCCACACCTACCTTATTTGAACTTCCTTGCAAGGCTTGCTCACTGTTCATATCCATTATCCTAAAAAGGTTCATTTGGAATGCAATGTAGCTTTTTATTGAATGCAAGCTGCTATCTAGCTGTAATTTAATACGTAAATTGCTATATAAAAAAACTATAGTGTGTAATTAGGTGTTCTGCTTCATTCTATATATTGCCCAAAACTTGAGTTCATGAAAATTTATATCTCTACCTTAAAGAAGCCTGTCTTGTCATTAACTCTTGCTGAACCCTCTAAAGCCCCGAAAGCCACCCGCCCTCCATCGTCATGGTTGGATGCTTCCCGTCCTGATGCTGTCTGTCCTCAGCAGGGTCTCTGTTGATTGGCTCGGTGTGTGTCCTCCTCAGTGCCGTGGTGTGAATGACGGCCCCTGTCAGTGCTGACGGGCTTCCCCGCTGCTCCATATTCTTCCTCTGACTGACAGTTGCTCGTACCTCCTCTGAGCCACCCCAAAGGATTGCCTGTGTCATGGCAGGGCCGCCTCGCCCTCTAAAGGACAAAAAAAACACTTTTGGCAAAAAGTCTTTAATGTTGCTCCCAGGACACTGAGA
Source organism: Silurus glanis (assembly GCA_014706435.1). Classification (NCBI taxonomy): domain Eukaryota; kingdom Metazoa; phylum Chordata; class Actinopteri; order Siluriformes; family Siluridae; genus Silurus; species Silurus glanis. The sequence goes on along the minus strand of JAAIIK010000058.1, from coordinate 968,486 downwards.
TTGTGAGTGCTGACCTCAAAACACAAACAAGACTCTCTCACTTGCCTCAGACAGACTTTATTGAAAAGATTGGACAGCCATGGGTTACATCAATGCAAGTGAACAGAGGTGGTCCCCACTATTTCATTCAACAATAATCAAATGAGACAATCTTTATTTTACTTTTTACATGAAATGAAATATGTTTTTGCTATTATATACATAACTGTGATTAGAAATAATGCTTATACTAATTAAACTTTTAGAAATTATTGGAATTAAAATCTTTATCTTAATACTAAATAAAGACAATTAAGTATATCAGCTATCCTGGTCCTGTTACTGGTATCAGAGATAAATTGTTAATAAAAAGTTATTTTTATCATTTGGTGGTTTCATAAATCTTGTGTATAATTTAGGCTGTAAAGATGTGTGTCTGATTTGTGTGGTCTCCCCAACTGTGGTTCTCTGATTGACTTAACCATGTTCCTTGGACATACAAACACGTATGTTATGACTGGAGTCAATTAACTCCTATTGTCCCCCCTCTTATTGTCCTCAAGCAGATGTCTTCTTTTGTGTGACAGGTGGTTGAGTGACAGGTGGTCATTTGCATTGGCCTATAGGAACAGTATGTATAGTAGAAATACTTCATTACTGTGCATATGTAAATTCTGGAACATTTCTATTTGACACCATGTGTATGTCAGTTTTTAAACTTTTACTTTACAAACACTATTTTCCAAACAATCTTCCCTGACACCGTTCATACGAAATAAAATATTACATTTAGCAGATAAGTAAATAAATGCATTTGTAAACAGAATTATACCTAATGTGACCTACAATAAAAAGCAGATAGAATTCAGGGGTCAGAACACATATCATGCTTAATGCTGTGAATAATTCAGCTATATTTGGGTAATTCATTAAAGGAAAAACCAAACAACTAATAAATGTCAGAGAAATTAGAGAAATGTATGGTGGCTTAGGTCCACTTAAAGATTCACTGCAAATCAATGTAACATTATTCTTACTGATCACCTTTATCGTTCGAGAAACATTTCTATTCTGATCAGTATGCTCTCTTCCAAGATGAAAATTACCCTCTTCAAAGGCCATGAAAGATCACTCAGTTTGATCACTAATGTTTGAAGAGAAATATGTACTGAATCTAAACTAAATCAAATAGATAGATAGACAGACAGACAGACAGACTGACTGACTGACAGACAGACAGACCAACCGACAGACAAAAGTTTGTGGACACCTAACCACAAGATTTGCATGTGCTTTTTGAATGTCCCATTCCACATTTAGTCCCCATTTGCTGTTATAATAAATTCTGGGAAGAGGTTCCACCAGAATTTGAGTGTGTTTGTGGAGATTTGTGTTTATTCAACCACAATGGTGTTGGGAAAGTCAGGCACTGATGCAGGGTGAGGAGGTCTTTAGTGCAGTCAACTTTACAATTCATCCCAAAGGTGTTCAACTGGGTTTATGTCAGAGCTCTATCAGGCCACTCAAGATCCTCCACTCCAGCCCATGTAAACCATGTGTTCATGGAGCCAGCTTTATGCATAGGGGCATTGTCATGCTGGAACAGATTTGTCTCCTAGTTTAAGTGAAGGGAAAATGTAATGCTAGATCATCATATACAATTATGTACCTCCAACTATGTGGTAACAGTTGAGGGGGGGGGGGGGGAGAGAGAGAGAGAGAGAGAGAGAGAGAGAATTATAGACATAACACATGATATTACAGACACCATATACTTGTCACAGTCAGCAGATCTCAACCAAACTGAACCCCTCAGGTGTATTTTGGACAAATGTATTAAACAGGACTTTCCACAACTATCCCCACAACACTGATGGAGCAAACGTCTTTTGAAAGACATGTGTTCTTGCAACCAGCACAATTCCAAACACTTGTAAATTATGTAAGTATATATATTGAAGTTATTCTGGTGGCTCCTGGACGTCCAACCCCATACATACATATTTTTTCCTTTAGTTTGTTGCTGGTCAAAAGCTGGTAGCTGGTAACACCCATTAAACTTGATTAGCTATCATTATGTCAAAATTCTCTTGCATTTTTAGTATCAGTACACCTTGGACCATTTCAGATGTTTCTTAAGTAATATTGTAATTATTTTGTCTGCACTGCAATGGATGTAGCAATTCATAGATTTGAATAAGATCATCCTCAAGATCCCCACTTTGACCCTAAGCTCAGGTTTTTGTGTGTATATAGGTCACCAGTTCACCATCTCAACAAATCATGACATGCCAGTACGCAGTGCTAGATGAGTGTGTAAATGTGAATGTAGATGTGTATTGCAATGGACTGGCATTCGGTCCACAGTATAATCCCACCTCACAATAAGTGTTCCCAATATAGACTCAGGCTTCACCATCATGATGAACAGGAAAGAACTGTTACTGAAAATGAATTAATTATAATACAGTATACAGAATACGGAGAGGAATTGTTTGCCATAAGCCTATGGCCGATGTTATGACTTTTCTCTTAGCAATTTGCTAAATATATATAAAACAAACAAGATTATTGGGTACTTATACCCAACATACTCCAATTGTAGAGGGCCTTTACTGTAAAAATATAATAATATATCATAATCAATTTTATTAATCTAATAAAAAAATGAAGCACACCAGATAAACTGCGAGCTTGGAATTATGTGCGTTTATGTCTTTTAGTCTGTAAACATGACTATATATAAACATGTTATTTATACAATATAAAGTAAAAACGTATCTAAGTTTAACTTTTAAGAGTCAAAAATCCTTTTTGAAATTTGACCAATTATGTTAAATGATTAGAGCAAAGAGCTTTTTATTTCTGAACCTGCTCGAAACAGAAAGGTGATATTTTAATAAAACAAAATTGAGTTAAAATATTTAACTTTTTTTTCTGGGTTTTTATTTTGATTAAAATTAAAGCTTTATTAAAAATATATATTTTCATATTTGAGTAAAAGAGTTTTAGATTAGAAAACGACCAATCTCATAATAAACTAATTGGACTGTATCATTTTATTTAATTAAAGTAACATTATACCATAACAACTATAACAAATGTTACTGTTGTGTTAGACAGTAGTGATTTCCACCATCAGGTTATTAAAAAAGTTTTACTTCTATTATATTAATAATAATTATGATGATGATAATGATCAATTTTTTGCTTCATGGAGCCTGAGCACGTTTGAACTGTTTAATAATTTGAATAGAATAAGTAAACAGACAGTCAGAATTTACCTATGTTAAAACTGACTGACATTGGCATAATTATCAAATTACCACCTGTTGTTGACATCTGCTCATACAAAGTAGTAAAATTATAGAAATAAAACACAAACCAGCACTCTTTTTTCTTGTAACTGCCAGACAGCCTGTCCCTTGTGGGCTTAAATTTGGTTACAGGAATTAAACCCAGATTGCAAGCCCAGATGTCTATCAAAAATCCATTAAAAAGTCTTCCGATTATTCTTTCAAATCTTTAAACATTAGCTTCTGCTCTAACTGCACCAAGAAATGACTAAGTATGTAGTGTGCCATGTGAAATCCATGACAGTCAAGAATTGTGTGATCATAGCACTTCCTGTCTGTGGATTAACTACATTACATTCTTATTCATTTTTGTAATCTTAATTCGGTGAACCCAGTGAAAGTACTTTTGAAGCATAACATCCCTCGAAACAGGCAGTATCAATTATTCCTTCAGCCTGCTCCATCATCATTTTTATAGCAAAGGAATATTGTTGTTGTAACATCTGACACTTAAACCATAAGTTGTGATGAATAGTCTCCCCATTTGGATTGCTACAGAGATGTGGGAAAGGTTACAGAAATATAAAGAACACCAGTGCGCTGAGGGGGAAGTGAGGGGGTATTCTTCAAGGCTGTACTGCTTTATGAAATGCCTCCTTGACCCTCAGATGCCAGTCGCACTGCGCCCCTGACTTAAAGGCACGGTCTTACACAAACCAACAATTCACTCCGAGGGAAGCAGTCACTGGCGGGAACATTCTACGAGGAGGCGGAGGTTGGGAATTTGCAGCCGAGGGAAAAAGGTCTGGATAGGTTACAAAGAGAGTCCCAAACATGGCACAAAGCTGGCATTCACTCCTCAAAGCCCACCACGCATGCTTGGGAGGCAGGTTGACGCTCACTCTAAATGTCAAAAGTGAGAATGTTGTTCATTTGCTAGCATGTCTGAGAATCAAGCGCAGGGTAGCAAGAGTGGGATGAAAAGCACATGTTCAGATTCAGATCTACATGTCATGGGAACAACTCTCAGAAGAGAAGCGTTTGTGTGTTGGTATAACCTGCATGCTGCCATTTGAGGGAAAGCCAGTGGTTGAATAAATATAAGAAAAAGTAGGAAAATGCTACTTTCAATTACTGTAAGCAACTGCATGAAAGCTACTATTAACAAAAGCCACCTGTAACAGTCTGAACGTTTGGACTCATGAGAAAGAGTAACATGACGTATAGAAGTTGAAGTTATTAGATGTGTCCTGGTTAGTTTGTGTGTGTGTGTGTGTTTATTTGTTTTTTGTTTTTTTTTAGTTTGTCATGGAATTTTGTATAAACACATCAAAAATGTAAACAAACCGAATGTTACCATAAGGAATAGAAGAGTGCTTTTATAGGAGAATAATGCTGTTACCACCCCATAGTTCATTATTTTTCAACAGACCATCTCAAAGCAGCAATAGTTACAAATTACAATAATTACAAATTTGTATTAATTAGTGAACATCAAAGTTGGTTAGATATTCATTAAAAAACAAAGCTTGTCATGCTACAACTAATCGAGAAATAACAAAGTCTTCTGTTCTGAAGACTCTCCCATGGATAATATCCTTCTGACACTAGAGACTCCTTCCACAAATGTTAGATCATCTCTTCAGAAATTTTCACACATATTTATTTGTTGTTATTTAAATAACAGCACATTTCTATCTGTTTATTGTTAGTAGTTGGATGGATGTTTGCTATAGCATAATTGAGCAGTTTCTATAAAAACCATGATGTCAAATTTATATTAAACTATCGAAAGTGTGCTTATTTGAAACAAAAATTAAATGATTAAATGTAAAAAATGCGTGTCTCATTGAATCTACTCATTATCTTTGTAAATAATCCATCCTTGACCTGTAATGGTGACTTGGTGAATGTTAATGTAACATTTTTAACTTTGTTAACTCTGTATCTAGATATAATTAAATTAAAAAAAGGAGCATTTAGTGAAGTTAATATCACAATTCAGAAAATCTAGTAATAGCCAGCTACAGTGATGCTTTTCAAATATAGTTTTCAAATGCATTTATAGCACCCGAGTTCACACATCCACATTAGTTTACTGTGTGTAAACTAGATTAGTAGACTAATCAACACTCTGTACATTTGAATATATATATATATATATATATATATATATATATATATATATATATATATATATATATATATATATATGTATATGCAAGCAAATACAATTAATAATCTAAAAACTAAAATTGAACAATACACATTATATGACTGTATCTGTCATAGATTTCTTGTTTTTATTTTCAATTCCAAAATAAAATAGACATTTAGTATAGTGTAATTGCCAGCTTATTAAAGACAGTATAAAAATAAAAATAAAGTGTTTTGTGGTTTATTATATATGTATTAAATGAGCAGTAAAATAATGTTTGTGGAAGGAATAGGTTGAGAATACTGCGTCGCCGTATCTTCCTCGTGCACCGTGTAAGCGGTGTGTGATATCTGAACCGTGCCTCGCTCTCATGTCTATGAAACTCCTCGCTTTTGTATAGTGAAATTAATTCCTATTTGGGCCTCCCCTCATTGACTAGAGGGGTGTCAGGGGAAGGGGGCTGAAGTGTGTGTGTGTGTGTGTGTGTGTGTGTGTGTGTGTGTGTGTGTGTG